>JARFOD010111474.1:0-15403 GCA_031763545.1 Mopalia muscosa
GCGCTTTAAATGAGTTTTTAAATAATCTGCAGGACTGAAATATGTGTGGATATGCATTAAATAGCCTTGGGGATGGTTAGGTATAGTAAATAAGCTGGATTTCATTTTAAACATTTATTTTGGCGGTTTGTCTAAACTTTGCGATTCGTATCTTTTCCATCTATACTCTTCATATAGCGACCAAACATAACGTGTCGTGTGGCTGTGGCACAGCTTAACACACCTGCCATTCAATCTAAGTTTTAATAATGGTGAATTATTCCATACTAAAATGATTAACTTATGTTTCTTTTCAGTTTTGATGATACTGTCCTACGCCTGCTGTCTTACGTTGCCTTTAGTCTGTTTTCTGGGTTGTTCATTCTACAAGCGTGTTACATCTGGAACACTTATAAGGTAACTTCATGAAAGTCACACAGCTATTTGGCTGCCTCAGATTGATAACCAAATGCTGAAATGGATTTATTTACAAGTGAAAGACTACACCTACTGTTGCTTTGTTTGTTTGATTGGGGCTTAACGTCATACTCAAGGGTATTTCACTTATATGATGACGTGCCAGCCGAATGGGTGAAGGAAACCACCCTCGACTCCACTGGCAACAAACAATGACAGGACTGGACAAAAACAGGATGACAACAACAGGTTACAAGACAGACACCACAAACAGATCGGCTTCCTTTTCCCCTTTAGCTCTGAGAGCAGCAGGACAGCATGAAGCTCCCTCCAACCGCATCCCCAACAATAGTTGCAGTGACAACTTGACAAGCCACTTATCACTGTTTCATTTAAATGTTACCGTTATATATGAGAGAGTCACATGATGTGGCTCCCGCAATCTGGCACTGGTTTTTATTAGGTTTCCTCCTGGTTTCTACTGTATTCAAGCGAGGAGCTGTGTGAAATGGACAACCCAACAATATAAGTGAAATGCCCTTGAGTATGATCCCAATAAATGGAACAAACAAATCATATATATGTATACTTTTATTGCAGCAGATTTTAATGGTTTATTTATACGATTTTGAGGGCAGTTTAAACATAAACTGCATCTGTGCAATAACAAACTGTTATCGAATTGAATTTTGATTTGATTTTTCGATTTTTTATTATTCACCAGTGTTTAGAATATACCGAGAGTAGTTGGGAGAATAAACAGGACATATATGGTAGGGAAAAAGAATTGAACATTTTGAATTAGAAGAGAATTGAAAAAAAGGCTTGTAGCAAAAAATGTGAAGTAGAAATTTGGCCAAAAGAATTAGCCTCTCACTGGCAGAGTAAAGCCCTAAAAGGGCTTGTACAAATCAGCCCTGGTTCGAATCAACCCTTGAGTGTCACATTTAACCCTGATCAATCAAACAAACTAATTAAATAAACCTGTAAACAAGGAGATTGAGCCCTGTGAAATAATCCAAATCAAGTAAACCAAGAAATGTTGATTGTGAAGTGCCATTGTTTCCTTATAATATGGTAGGGTCATTTGTTCCTAAGTGGCCAGATTCACTGTTTTATATTGCCTTGTAATTTCTTATACACCTGGGGTAGAAATTTAATTTATATTCATTCACAAGACAGGTCCATTAAAAATTCAGATTGTCTCATAAAGTTTCCCACCAATAACTGTTTAAAATTATGTCTAATGGCCTGCAAGACAAGATTGTAAAAATAATGTCTGTTGAAATACAATTAACATTTCATTAAGAAAGAAATATTTATATATTTTGCAAGATAAAAGTTTCAAAAACAGTTACATAGCGGCATAAAAAAGTGTGTAAGATCTTGTGTACTATACTGTCAATTTCATTTTCCCAAACCAATCCTAGGAGTTATTCACGCGATGTGACTCTGAGAATTGCAGGGGGTATTTTATGGTATGAAAGCAAGAAAGGTATATAATATTTTTTGTGGAAAAAAAGAAAGAAAAACAAAATTGGTAGTGTGTGAAGAGTTTGGGTGCCCACTGCCCAAACTCGGGGGCTTAGCCCGAAATCAAAAGTATGGTATCTAAATTGGTCATTTTGCTTCACTTTTCAATAAGCTGGGTGTCCAATTTTGACAGTTTTCTTATCTCCAGCATTTTAAAGTACCTTAAAACAGGATGTCCAAATGAAGCAATTGTTCACTTCAGGGTGTCCATTTGGAGGGGTGGATGGGTGTTTGCCTAAGCCCTTGGCCCAACTGGTGGTCCCCCAACCCTGTCAAATGGGTTGAAAATGGGCCCACATCAGGCCCTGGCCTGTACAAACTGACATGGCCAAATGCTTTGTTGTCACAGCCGTTCTTACCTTTTCTAGATGATTGATCGCTATGGTAATGGATTTAACCAGATGCGTTTAAATCAGAGGAAGACTCCATCTACTGTGTCTTGTATACACACGATTTCGTTGACTGGCAGTCAACTGCTCAGCCAGTTATTCACATAAGGCAGATCTGTAGACTATATTAGATTACATATAATCGTGAAACAAACAATATTGCATATTTTTATAAGTATTCTTTATATACTGATAAATGTTTATTGAAATACATTGGACCTGAGGCCTTTGTTCAGAGAAAGATAAAAACATACATTTGTGACACATGTTCGTACCATTGTCAGGTAATGTGTGCAATCCTGCAGTATTTGGATTCATTAACATTGGGCTTGTTTCAGAACAGAGTAGTTTCTTGTACTGCCATTAGGATAGCAAAGTTATGTGTGGTTTTGTATCATAAATACCCTTTCAGACGTGGTAGCATTGATTAGTGTAGCATTTCATGTGTAGGACTGATCATCACAAATTGATACAGGTCTTCACAGGATCAAGTCTATCTGTCGACCATCAGGTATATGAGTGGGTCACAAAATGTGGCTATGGCAATCGCAGGGGTGGTTTTTACAAGGTTTCCTCCCTGTTTTCCACCGTAACAAAGCAAGGAACAATGTGAAGTGAATTTAACAAAATTTTCACTTTCTTTGGTCTGTGGGTTTATTTGCTAATGTTGCTACGGCAACATGCATCCCTGCTGTGCCTATTGAACCATGACAAAACATATAGGAATGAACATTTCTTTAATTATAATTTAGTTAATAATGTTCAACATTTAAACAGGTTTAAACCAGAGTAGATGTCATACCTAGTAGTACTATTAACACAAGCAAGTCAATTTTGGTGACATTGATCAGGTAGTCTCGCCTTAACTTGCCCTAAAACAGATTTATATTTTCTTAACCTTAGTTAAGCCACACAGAAGTAAAGCCTAATTTACATAACAAGTATGTCAAACATCAGTTACCCAATTTTTCTCCCCTTCGATTCGAGGAGCTTTAGCATTAAATATGCTCTATGTGGATATCATTGTTCGGGAATTACATCCACTATTTGATAACATTCAAATTGGTATACCAGATCCTGGCCGCCTCTCGACCATCAGGTATATGAGCGAGTCACATTTTGTGGGCTGGCAATCGCAGAGGTGGTTTTTATGAGGTTTTCCTCTCGGTTTTCCACCGTAATAAGGCTGTGTACAATGTGAAGTGGACAATCCGTCATCATATAAGGGAAATACCCTTGAGTACGATGTTAAACACCAATCAAACAAACAAACAAATCAAATTGTTATGCCACCACATTCCAAAATGAAAATATCAAGATCAATAGGAAACAATTGAACGTAGTCTTTGCCTGAATGGATTACACAATTACAGAGCTAGTTAATGAATAGGTGAAACAACAAAGGGCTAACTACACAACCTTGTCTTACACCTGTTGGACAAACGAAATCATCAGTTTAGTCATTTCCATTCCTAACACATGTCTTTAATTCATGACATATATAGCCTTTAGACATTTTAAAATATTTGATAAAAGCCAAAATTTATAAGCAGATGAAATAATTTGTTTAGGTAATCAAATGCCACAAACAGTTTGTCCTTTCTTATAGCACAAATGCGTTTGGATACATGTGTAGAATGCAAAGACGTTGTCACCCATAGAATAATCAGCCCTGAAATGGCTCCATCTGTTGGCCATTAAAAAAAGTGGTTTATCAGCATATTAAATGTTGCATAATGTTTTACTTTGTTTTATATTTATGTATGTTTATTTTTTTTGTTTTTTTTTCTCAGAATTTTCACTGTTCGTCTTCCACCTCAGAATCTGCATTAAATTCCCCATTTTCAGAGGAGATATTTATTAGTGGTGATCGTATGTGGAGGCTGGATTATAGCACAGGACAGTTGAGAGTTAATACCACATACTTTGTATGCTGAGGATTTTAATAACACTTGTGGAGTTGCGTGTTCTCTAAACAGGTATTGGTTAAAAATGTCCCCTGAAAATATAACATTTTAAGTTCATTCTTGCTAACGCTAGAACTTGTTTGTTCCAAGATCAGGGTATAAGCGTGTCACACGATGTACTGCAGCAATCACAGTGGGTGTTCTTACTAGGTTTCCTCCCAGTTTTCTATCGCCTTTAAGCAAGAAACAGTGTGAAATGGCCAATTTGTCAGCACAAGTGAAAGTCTTCGTCACAGTTGTCCACTATATTTGGTTAAAGAACAGTGTGAAGTGGACAATTTGTGACCATATCAGTAAAATAGCCTTGAGTATGAAGTTAACCACTGATTTATACACAAACAAACAGTCTCATCTACTGATCTCACTGGTCTGGACATTTACACACTCACATTGAAGCAGTTGTATAAAACATTCACCATAAAGCTTAAATATTAATAAAAGGTATGATTTTTGGAGACGATCTGTTTCTGACATCTTAGTACTGTATATTTACTATTTAGCCATCTCTTTTAGATTATAAGAACCTAGTCTTGATATCAGTGACATGACTAAGCAGTGTGGGTTGGTTGCCAGTGATATTGAGTGTGGTGTCCTTCACCCATTGGGCTGGTACGCTTTCATTTCAGTAAAATAACCTGAATTACATTGTAAAACCCCAATCAAATACACAAAAGTTATCTGAATCGATCAAATAAATCTAGAATGTAGATTGATTTGGCCTTGTCATTTTTCAAAACAGAGCAAGCATGCCGGCTAAACGAAAAGGAGGTGGAGCGGGTCGAGGGAAATCTCATTCAAAACCTAACCGCAGAGACATGCGAGAGAAAAAGGTGTCTGAAAATAGGTTTATAGAAGACGCTACAGCTGATGGGAATGTAGAGGTTAATGAATATGCAGCTGCTTTTCCTTTTCCTCTTGCAATGTGGGACTTTGAACACTGTGACCCAAAGAAATGTACCGGTCGCAAACTCTGCCGTAAAGGATTTGTAAGGACTTTGCGTGTTCAGCAACGATTTAATGGAATAGTTCTGTCCCCCATGGGAGAGAAGTGTGTGTCCCCACAGGATCGAGACATTGTTGCACCAAATGGAATGGCTGTAGTAGACTGCTCCTGGGCGAGGTTACAAGATACGCCATTCAGCCGGATGCGCATTACAAATCCCCGACTACTGCCTTATTTGGTAGCTACGAACCCAATCAATTACGGGAGGCCTTGTAAATTATCCTGCGTTGAAGCCTTTGCTGCCACTCTTTATATAACAGGATTTCCTGATTTGGGAGATATTTTGTTGAAACCCTTCAAATGGGGTCACACTTTCTTCGAAGTAAACAGCGAATTATTAGATAAATACAGCAAGTGTGGAAATAGTGTTGATGTTGTTGCATCGCAAAATGAATACCTTGAAGCGATTAAGGCAGAAAACTCTGCCAACAAAGAAATTGATTGGACAAACATTGATACAGATGTTGAGTTTTGCAATCCAAACAGAGGCTCCGGTAAATTTCCAACCTCGGATTCATCATCGGAAAGCGAAAGCAATGATGATGATGAAACTGATTCTGATGATGAAACTAGTAATGATGGAAAAGATGAAGCTTCCAATGATGAACATGTAACGGCTGAATCAGATGAAGCTGGCAGCAACATTAAATCTGATGTTGTAGATAAAAAATGTGATAAAATTCATGAAAATGATGGGGAATTGTGCGAAGTTAATATTAATGACAATTCAAATAACATTTCTAAAGAGTTGAAAGACATTCATATTGTAGAATAACCTGGATCATGTGTGATTTGGTCAAATCAAATTTATATTGTCTAAAACAAGTGCCTGGTCCTACAAACAAGATTAACTTCCCTTTGGAGTAAAACATACATAAGATGTTTGTGTGGCTAGTATAAGTGTTAGAGGACACCCTCAAAATAGAAGTGAAGTACCCTTGAGTACTGTGTTGAACTCAAATTAGTTAGTATATTATGTAAAGGAAATACCACATTTCTAAACAGGTGTTGGATGACACCCTCAAAATAGAAGTGAAGTACCCTTGAGTACTGTGTTGAACACAAATTAATTAGTATGTTATGTAAAGGAAATTATACTTTTCTAAACAGGTGTTAGATGACACCCTCAAAATAGAAGTGAAGTACCCTTGAGTACTGTGTTGAACTCAAATTAATTGGTATATTATGTACAGGAAATTCCACTTTTCCAAACAGGTGTAAATGTCAGAAGGTATGAAGGCTTGCAGATAGTTCTGGTAAGTCGTTTGTTAAGTCTGCACCTGAAAACTTTAACTTGTATAGGTGCAAACATTTCAAATATGTCCCCAGACATTTTAACATTATGTTAAATTCTAGGGAACTCTTAATATTTATCTGATATGGCCTGCAAATGTATATGTATTTCCACCCCGGCCTTGCATCAGCATGAAGCTTTAATTATCTTAAAGGTCAACATAATGTTTGTTCCATTTTCATTTTTATATGAAACTATTTTTGTTATTGTGTCACAAAGAGGTTAAGCAAGGAAGCTAAAGAAATACTCACATAGTTTGTTTTTAAAAATTTTAAACATCAATGCTCATGAATTCATGTTGGTAAATGTTTGGATGCTTCATTTTGTGAAACCTGGAGGAAAATTAACCTTCCAACATAATACATTATTGAAATGCTTCACACCTTTGTTGTGCTAGTGTCAACTATTGTTGGATTATACCACGGACATACATGTATAAGCGAAAATAACCTTTAGTCTGACATTAAGCAACCATTTTGCGAAACAATGTGATTAACAAGGGTTTGAAAATGTAATTTAAGATGTGAATAGTTATTTAATTTGCTGAATAATATTCTTAATTGGATCAGTTTTGTATAAATTGTTTTATTACTTTTACAGAAGTGTTTGTTACTCGGGTTAATAGATTAGTGTTAATTATGGGAAATATGTCTTAATCCTGAAGGACATTAGCACAATCTTTGAATGACGATTTTTAGGAAATCTTCCTGTTGACCTTGGGCAGTTTGTTTGAAGAGTAACAATACTATCTTTACTTAGCATTCGAGCAAAATAACTCTTGAAACACTATGGAAATGCTTCATGTCTTTATAGTTATTCTGGTGTCAATTAATGTTTGAATACATGGCCTTTATATAAGAGAAATGCCCTCGGTACAGCGTAAAACATCAATTAATCAATTAATCAATCAATCCTGTTGGGGCCTGTGGCTGTGGCTTAGTGGTAGCGCTTCCTAAACTGAACATGCTTCGATTTACTGTTCACGGGTTTGAGTCTGCCTGTCGACCCTCAGGTATATGAGCGAGTCATATGTTGTGGCTCCGGCAATCGCGGGGGTGGTTTTGACGAGGTTTCCTCCCGTTTTTTCACCGTATTAAGGCTAGGTGCAGTGTGAAGTGGACAATCCGTCGTCATATAAGTGAAATACCATTGAGTACAACGTTAAACACCAATCAAACAAACAAACAAACAAACTGTTATTGGGTTTTATGATTGTCATGTGATGCTTTTCTTTATTGCCAGTTGGTCACTTCACCTTAGTGTGTGAAATGCCTCAAAGCTTGGCGTTAATCCCCAATCAAACAAACTAATCCGTTGAATATATAGTTAAGACTCCTGCATGAAGACAATTGTTTGTGATTCTCAAATATACAAATGAAAATAATTATTGGCCAAAACGCTATCTTCATACTCAAGACTACTTGTTTAAACTGATTTCATAATAGCGAGATGCAGACCTGACAGACTACCGAGTGTATTTCATCAGTGTGATACAACAATATGACACAAAACTACACATAATGGTAAGAAAATATTCCTGAAAAATCTGCATCTTTTTTATAAATCTTGAACCAGGCTAAGCAGGTCGGAAGATGCAGCTTGTTGGTTAGATAAACGAAAGTCATATACAGTACTATTTATTATATGTTTTATTTAGTTTTATCGCTTGAATTGCCACTTAATTTGTTCAGTTGCAATGGAATTTGAAGAAAAGACAAAAAACAAATTTGTGATTTTTTGAAGTTATAAGTTATAATGTTATTATTTGTACTTATTATATATATGTTGCTGGGTTATTGCTTTGAACGATTTTTTAACCTTTAATATTGGTCTTAAAAATTAAGACATAACAGGTTCAATATAATTTATTATATAATTAATTTTACTATAAATTCATTTAATATTCACTTGTATTTATATTTGAATAATTGTTTTTGGACAATGATTAACAGCTATAATAGGACTATCAAATATAAATTATAGAAGGAATAAATGTATATAAATTATAAAATATGGTTGATTTCTATTTTGATGTTAAATCAGTTGTTTTCTATGTTATATCTTTTAAACAGAAGATAAGTGGGAAAATACTGTTATTCATGTTGGTTTGTATTAGTAATGTCTGCATTAACCTCAAATAAAAATTATATTCTATCATATGGTATTTTGAGCAAGTCAAGTTGTTTGTATCTGATCTTTATTCGGGGCTCACTGCCTTATTTAGTTAGTGGTTTAGCATGTCTACCTACTAATCCCACTTTAATGTACCGATCAATTATCAGGTATATGGGGGTGTTACACAATGTGACTGGTACTCTTGGGGGTGGTTTTTACAAGGTTTCTACAAGGTTTCCTCGCAGTTTTCCACCATAATAAAACTGTGTGCACTGCGAAGTGGACAATCTGTCGTCATATAAGTGAAATACCCTTGAGTACAATGTTAAACACCAATCAAACAAACAAACAAACAATCCTACCATGATGTCCGATGTTATTTAAACAAGGAACCGTATGACGACAATATATCATCATGTAAGTGAAATACCCTTGAGTACATACAACGTTAAGCCCCAGTCAAACATACAAATCTATATTCGTTGTAAACTGTGGTGGGGGGACGGCCTCTGACAACATGGTTAACCCATTTTGTGCCAAAAGGACCCCTGATTACAGATTTTAAAAAAAATAGACGCTTTTTTTGTCATCTATCAGCACCATGCAGGAACTCATTGTTGGTTGACCATAAGGTCTGATTAAAAGCAGATTACAAACCTACCTGTTCATCATACAACACACATTGCAGATCAAGAACATAGTGAAATCACGTCTTGTGTCTCATTTGATGATATGAATAATGATGAGAATAAGTTTATATATTGGTTGGTAGGATGATATATTTACAGATGGGAGATCCACAGGTGTACTTGATATCCATTATCATGGTAAACCACTATTTGCCACCTCTGGCACTGGCAGTTGGAGTGAGCATAGTTTTCTCATAGAGCAGGATTTAGGCCATTTTAGGGGATCAAGAAACTTAGTTTATGTGCATTACAGCTCTGCAAATTTACACCTTCTATTTATTGCAAAATACACCTGTACATGCCTCTATTTTTGGGGGTAGGTCCACACATGTAAGTGAATTGGAAGTAAATCATAATACTTGAGTTATCAGGATGAGTTGTGGCCATCCAAAAAGATGGAGGACAAACACAACTCAGTATTTTTCGCATTCTCAATGGCAAGAAGAAAAAAAATAGTAATTGTTAGGACCTGAAAGTCGTTCTAAAATAAAGTTCATCTTAGAACTCTTACTTGTGTATTTGAATGACCTACATGTGTATTTGAATGTCATTATAATGGGATACAGACCTGCAGCAATGTTTGCACCACCAAAGATATTCAACTTCCACACGTTTTGTTGGATGGTCTCAGACGCTGCAACATCTGCCAATTTTGACCTCCATTTTTTAGCAACCCTTTTTGGCTGGATCCTGTCCACTGATTTTTTACCGTAATGAAGTAAAAATGAAGGTATTATTGAGAGAGTGTAGTATTGGCTGTGTTAATCACTGTCTGGTTTAACTTGAACCATTTGTATCCTAGAGCTAGCTCGTGGAGGTGATTTAACTGGCCTTAAGTTTGTTGAAGGGAGAACACAGTCTTGTTCAGGTTAAACTTTTGTTGTTGTTGTAGATTCTAGTGTTCTATTCATGGTTGGGTTTTAAGATAAGATTGGAAGTTTTTTAAAATTAAATTTCTATTTATTTTTTTTCTCCTGTCATATTTTTTTCAAATTACATGTACCTTTGTTTGTATAATTCTTCAATAACATTTTTCTTGTGCTCTTTTTAAAAAGAATTAATTTTCAGTTTAACCAATGTTAGTGCTTTTTCTAGGGAATGCCTATCAATCTAATGGTGGAAGGTACCGGTGCATACAAGGTTAAAGTTTAGCCCTGAATTTGTTTTCAAGCTACAGTGTTCATAAACATTTGGAATGGATGGATGGATGGCTATACTCAAAATGGGCAAATATTAAAAATCTCTTCTGCCTGTGGTTATGCATTTTCCTGAGGGAAGACGGAAAAGAAGATTGTTGCATTTAGCCTCTCTTCTTTTCTTACCTCAGTAGATGCTAACAACGGAGTTAACAAGAGTCTACAACAGCTACTTTCAGATAATCTTTCTTTATCGCAACCAATCAGATTGGTGCTTTCTTTGAATAAGAAAGAGGCTGTCTAAACACAGGATGACACATATGCTATACATGCACGATCTTAGTCCTATTAACGAGTCCTGGCATAATCACAGACACATTAATTGCAGCGGCACCACGCTTGTTTGTTTCCTCCCCGTTTCCAACCATCATAAATAGGCAAGGAACAGTGTCCAGTGGAAAATCTTTCGTCCAACAAGTGAAATACCCTTGAGGATCACGTTAAACCCCAATCAAGCAAAACAGATAAAACAGTGTCATGTAAAACCATTTTAAGTTATTTACGGTTTTAAAAATTTTTGAAAGACATATTGAAATTGTTCGGATTATTATTATTATAATTATTCTTCTCTCCAATTAACTAAAAAACTAAATCAGGTATAAGTAAAATGCTAACCTAATCTAATCAGAAACTAAATTCACTCGAAAATGGACTAGAAATAATTCTAAAGTCTGACGTCATTTTGATTTTTCTCTCTTTTGAAAATTTGAGTAAAGGCTTAAAAACAAGTGAATGAATAGCTCTTAAATTTAATAGGCTTATTTCCCATATCCAGCGAGGCTTAGTTTAGAAAATTTGTTTCGATTGGGTCATTGCTTTCATATATATGGTAGGTAAAACAAGTCACATGACCACTATTTTTTGACTTCCGGTTGTTGACGTATATCGTTAAGCGCAAATTTACTTCATGAGTTAAAATCTGTTAGCGCTTTTTGCCTGAGTTTAACAGATGAGACAATATTTCGGGTAAAAGTTAGCAAAAATGACGATTTCAACAATCACCTGAAAGAAAATGGCATGTCAGAGCAAGCTTTAATTTATGTAGAATATAGGCCGTTTATGCACTTTATTGTGCAGTGAACACGTTTACTGTCCGATTTTAATTACAAGGCTTATAAAGCATCAAAGTTGAATAAAGTTCAAACATTGAAGTTGCGATTTTAATCATATTATAAAGACATTGCATTATTTATCTTCACAAATTTCAAGGACTGAATTAGTCCTATGTCTTTCTTTCTTAAGGTTAAATTTAATGTCATTATTCAATAACAATAAAATTAGGAGGCCAATTAAATACAGGAGCAGATCAGAAAAATAGTATTAAAATGTCTTAAACAGAAGAACCCTTTATGATACGGATTTGTAATTAATACTGTAGTTTACTTTTATGAAGACATTTCAACTTTGAAAAAAAATGGGATATTTGGATGAATAGATAAAAAGTTGTAAAATCAGATCGGAACAGTATTCTTCAGTATTTAAAACCTATACCACAACATTATTCAACCATTACTACTTAACTGGCTGGGAAAGTTCGTATAGCAACGCATTCATCTCGTAATTCAATGGTCAACAGTTCGATCCCACCTAGGTAAAATTATTTTTCTATTCATTTTTTTTTCTATTTCTGTTAAAGGTGCAGTGTTATAGCGAAATAAAGCTTTTATTTTTTCATAGAAAAGATCTTGAATTTGAAAGCTATATAACCGTTTGTACGGTTATAACCTCTAGTTTTTAGTGAAACTAGTAACGATTAAACCATTTTAAATGCTGATTTAACACATGTGAAGCTGTGAGCGACACGTTAGTGGGGGTCTATTGTCTGTGGGCTGATTGGGAGTCAACAGCTAATACACACACCCAACTAATGATCAGAGTGGCTATTGCTCTGTTCTGCCTCTAAGTTTTCGAACATTTCCCCTGTTGTAAAATTCGAGTCATTTAGGTAGGCCTGAATGGAATCCAATACAACAGTAATATCGAGGTTAACTTGTCAGAAATAAAAAATGTATATTCTTTCACCAGCAAGAACCACAACAAACAAAACAATAAACAATCACGGCATTGATACAGTTATTTTGAAATTCACAACATTTCTGTTAATAAACGACACAGCAAGGGGCGAGCACTCACCGATAAATCCAACAAACGTTGCTGATTCCCTTCAATAAGACATATGGACAAAACTTTGAGCAACAGATTTTATACCATTTTTTATACTATGGTACTCAAAATAGGTTAATGATTGATCGATTGGTGCTTAAAGCTTAAGGGTATTTCACTTATATGACAGCGGTGTATTCCAACAATAATTGACACTACATGTATCACCACCTAGATGCAAAACATTTTTATAATGTTGGGAAGTTAATTATTCTCCAGTGCTAAGTAAAGATAGCATTGCTACTTTTCTAATAAACTGCCCTTAGCCAGAGTGTCTCAAAATAGGAGTCTGTTATTTTTTCTTTGGTTCGAACAGGTTTTACAGGTACTTCAACACTAGAAATGGAGTTCTTAAAAAATTAAGCAGACAAAATTGAGTATCAAATTTTTCAGATTCTGAAAACTTTGATACTTCATTTTGTCTGCTTTATTGTTGAATCCTCAAACTGTATATATACCAGTGAGTAACTTTAGCCTGTCTGTTGATGGTTGTACAAACCAAACAGTTTGACAAGTCAAAGTTTCTGGTTCCTCCTTGTTTAACCCCAACATCGCTCTCTGTAATGAATTCATCGATTTCTTCAAATTTGAAGTTAATTCATTTCTAAAAGCGTCAAAATACCTCTCCCTCTCCATTCCGTACATAATATATTTCGTATGTTCCGAAAAGATGTTTTGTTCTTGTTGCTAAAACCGTTTATTTTTTGCCATTTAAAATAAACGTTATCCCAAATTCTAACTCCATTTTGTTGTTGTCGGCTACTTTGTGGCGTCACAAGACTAAAGCTGTCATCTATTGAGAATTTTAGGACACTTGGCACTGTGCCAACTAATGCAGTATGCATTACGCAAACTCGCAGGGGTAATAGAATTATCAGTACGAGCAACCTGCGGAGGTCACATGTGATAGACTGGCTAACACAAAAACATGTGACTATTTCTTAGCGAACAATTAAAGCCCCTAGCCTAATGTATGTTGTAATGTTAGCTTTCAACCGCCTTTGTAGCCCTCTGGTGACAAAACACAGCATTTATTTCTCTCCCAAAATCCTCAAAATAAATTGTGCTTTGAGTAATAGGAGTAACAAAGTTATCTCCCTTCAGATAGCACATACAGGTTTGAATCCTGTGGGATGTATATTGTATTTTTCTTTTTTTTTCTCACTTGAAGAAAAAAAAACCCTCCAATTCTTTAAATAAGTGATTGACTGTTGTCAACCGAGTGACCACCAAAAACGCAAATCAAAAACATAACTCACTGGACAACAACAACACATGGAAACAATGTAAAATTTCTCAGACATATTTAATATGTTTCTAACCAGTTTCTATATAAGGCTTAGGCATTTTTCAACAATTTTCCCTTCATTTCACTCAAGCTATGGTTTTGTGTTTTTTTCAAGGGTTTATAAAAAGAAATTATCCTGGAAAATTAAATTTCATAAACAGTATTTTTACAAAGGTAATCCTTTACTGCTCACCTGCCCCTCACTAATTACTCTCTCGTTTGTAAATTGTTAATTGTTATTATTATTAAGGTTATAATTACCTCTGGATGATTCTTCATGGTTTTGTTCTGCTGAGGCCCCAATGGGGGGTACTCGCTCTCTCATACCCCTAGCACTCTTTTCACCGTCTCTATTTCGTTTTTCTTTCGTGGTGTGAGACCCTCCCTTCCAGTCCTCGATCTTTATTTTTTCTATTGAGGCTGAAAAAATATGGAGAAAACTGTAGAAGAAATCCTCACTACTTTTAGTTAATCAGTTTACATTAACAGGTCTATTACCAACTGATGTCAAGAGTGGTTGCTACATCAGGCCTCACATTATCAGAAATACAAACATATTTGCACCAAACTGAAATAAAAACAGCCTGACTAGATTGAGTATTAGAACTTCACCCTGACACCCAAGCCTTAAATCGGGTGTTTACGTCACAATGACATGCATAACACATCATTTTGGTAAGTTCTGGGAAAAGCACACATTACGGTTTGTGTTTGTTAGATTGGTGTTTACATTGTACTCAAGGGTATTTCACTTATATGACGAAGGATTGTCCACTTAACACTGTACACAGCCTCATTACGGTGTAAAAATGAGAGGAAACCTCGTAAAAACCACCCCTGCGATTGCCAGAGCCCCAACATGCGTCTTGCTCATATACCTGATGGTCAACAGGCGGACTCAATCCGCTGAACAGATAATCGAAGCAGGTTCAGTTTAGGAAGCCCACCTGCTATCACTAAGCCACAGCCACTTTCCTTTCACAAAAATTATCATTTGTCAATACACTCAGTACTTTCGTTTTACAAAAATTATTTGTCAATACACTCAGTACTTTCGTTTCACAAAAATTATCATTTGTCAACACACTCAGTACTTTCCTTTCACAAAAAATATCATTTGTCAATACACTCAGTACTTTCGTTTCACAAAAAATATCATTTGTCAATACACTCAGTACTTTCGTTTTACAAAAATTATCATTTGTCAATACACTCAGTACTTTCGTTTGACAAAAATTATCATTTGTCAATATACTCAGTACTTTCGTTTCACAAAAATTATCATTTGTCAACACACTCAGTACTTTCGTTTCACAAAAAATATCATTTGTCAATACACTCAGTACTTTCGTTTTACAAAAATTATCATT
>JARFOD010111485.1:0-15403 GCA_031763545.1 Mopalia muscosa
TTCTGTCCGTCGTCATATAAGTGAAATACCCTTGAGCACGACGTTAAACACCAATCAAACAAACAAACAAACAAACCCTTTTATGGGGGTTACATTGTCACATAATTGAGATAACCTTAAATTTGGCAAAAGACCTGCCACAATAAAAAAAAAATTCAGTTTGAATTTATTCATTTTATTTATACATATTTTTGTGGCATTTTTAAGGCTTCTATTAGTTTCATAGTTCCTGTCTGATTATAAGTGAATTTAATTACAGCTTCTCTCAATTTTTTTGTGTCAAGCTATAGCCTTTTCTGTGATGAAATAATTACCACTTTGAGCTGTAAACCTAATTATCATTTGTGGTAGACTTCAAAGTCTGAAGCAGTTGTGTGTTTTGACCTTATGAGGGTTGTTTACACCTGATGATGGGATCGAGTGTAATTAAAACTAATTGTCTTTTGTCATGGCGTCTATTACATTATGCAGGTCTTGGAGAGTTTCAATGACCTCTACCCGTGGAATGCCTTCATTCCAATTTGCCTTTAATTGCTGTTGATTTTTGGTTGCGTTGACCACAGGTAGAGTAAGAGATTGAGGCACACATCAATTCCCCCACCAATCCATCCTGGATAGCCGTAATTAACTGTTTTTCCATTCCTCATAGCAAACACGCAACGTTTAATGCACTTCCAGTAATTAAGGTGTCGCTTGGTTTCTTAAGGAGATTGTGCCGGCTATTTAATCATGTATGCCTTATTATCAGCCCTTGGTCAATGTAGGGTTTCCTGCGATGCCTCAAAATCCTGAGCAGAATTCCTAACCAGTGTTTGGTGTTAAACTCTTATTAGTTTCACCTTTATTTTAATAAAAGAAGACATACTGAATACTCATAAACTGCCAAACACCTCTTTAGCCTAAAAACTTAACCAATTTTTTTTATCTTATTCTCATTGGCCTTTCTTAATTTTCCCTGGGACTTATAATGAATTGCATTATGATCAAAGGCTCAAGGTATGGCATACCCCCATCCCTCAGACACACACCAACCAACCCTTATTTACAGAAGGTCTAGTAAGGACACATACATACATTTATAAGTAATAGAAGGACTCAGATCACAGAATCCCTGATTTAGCATGTAGAGTCTGGACATATTTGAATTGCCAATAATGGTGTTTGATTGATAATGTTGACCTTTTGATAATTATCACTAGTAGAGATACGATTAAGAATTATCTTCATGGTATTATTCTCTGATAGATGGAGATAAATATTCATATCAACCTCTCTGTTAGCGATGGGATGTGTATAATCTTGTCCGTAAGCATAGGAACCAGTAGAAATTGTCATCTGATTAGATGAAAAAAATGTTTGACCACATATTTCAATTTCCGGGTTGACTTCCGGGATAACATGGGGGACATTATCAAAATCATTTGACTCCATTTTTGTCCGGGCTACCCTTGATTAAACTAGGAAACCTTCATTCCAGAACGTGACTTGATTTGCAAGCATTTGCATCTGCAAATAATAATTTCTGTAGCATAGATCCCTTTGGTGAACCCAACTGAAATGATTTCCTTTACAAACAATTTTACAGAACAAAAAAACATCTGATCGAACAATGGCTAAAACGTTGCTGGGCTTATTTGGGATAATTATAAATCACCAGTTCTAGATTTGATGTCAAGATTGTTTGTATTTTTTGTAAACTTAAACAACCAGCGAAAAAACTTTCCAAATGAAACCTGGTTGAGAATATGCTGTTTGGTAATAGCAGTGTGTTCTATCAAGCCTGTCTTACATTATATTTGCCCAACATTAGTATTGAGTGTAGCTGTTAATGTTGTCTATAGACTGACCATGCATAGCATTGTCATCAATGAGCATGTTACATATGGGCCTCCAGGGCGTCATAAAGCTACCTTATTCTGCCAGCGTGGGTCAACTAGCCAACACTCCAATCATACAAATACAGTGCTCAATAGAAAAGAGTGAAGGAAAACAATCCAGTAGTAACCTCATTAAAGACTTTTTGAAGGCTTTCACTTTATTTATTGAAACATCGCATAAAAAACAAGTGAAATAATTGAACAGTGATACTGATTTCATAATTTTTTAGACAAAAAAGTGTATTACAAATTAGGAAAAAGGAGTTGCGCACTTTTTTTAAGAAACAGGTTTTTAATTAATTTATCTTCTGCATGTCTTATATTTACTCTTTTTGTTTTGATATCTACTTTAAAATAAATCTATAAAAATATGTCTGATTGTCATGGAAATCCTCCCTGCCAAAAACTTAAAAACTTCGGATTTTGTACACAGATTTTATTTCTCTGTGTTAACCAGCTAACTGGATAATATAAAATGGCCATGCATAAAACATGCAGTCTGGATAGTTAGATTATCATTTGAGTTATGGACCACAGTCTTAAGACTAGTGGGGGATCTCCTAACATCAACACTAATTAGACATTAACCTGATAAAGCTATATCCCAGGACAGTTCAGCCACAGAAAGAAAGTGTGAAACTTCAGCCGACTGTGTGGGTTTATGATCGAATTTATGTCACACATATTATACTAGCTACTTTATAACATAACTGCCTTTGCGGCCACACCAACAAAGCCTTTTGTTATGACGCTAAATAGTACCTATACCATACATCTGTGAACAGAGCTCTTGTTTAATGGCATAACAGATCAACAAAATATATAAATCTTACCTTCATGGAAGATGATTCAGTTGCTTATGGCTGTAAGGCTTCATAATATAAATTACATCTTTTAGCTTGAGGTATGAAAGATAAGATTTCTGAGGACTATAGACATCTCCCATTAAGTTTTACATGTTTATTTTCTACACATGGCCCATCATCATATGAGTGAAAATCTTGGTTTCATAGCTGTTTACTATTTTGCCTCCAGAAATATTTTTGCCCGCGGCCATGGCTTAGTGGTAGCGAGTGGACCATCAGATATATAGCGGGGGTGGTTTTTATGAGGTTTCCTCTTGGTTTTCCACTATAATAAGGCGTGTACAGTGTGAAATGGACAATCCGTTGTCATATAAGTGAAATACCCTTGATTATGACATTAAACATGAATCAAACAAACAAACAAGATGATATATTTTACGCTTGACAAATTAAGGTATAAAAGTGTACAGTTTCTGGGGATGCAGTTTTATCTCTGTGAATTTTTACATGAATTTTGTGTGAAATAACCTAAATGCCTGGCATTAAACCTTAGTGAAGCAAATAATCAAACATCTGTATATGTGTTCCCATGGTAAGCTACATGCAGCTGGAACCCTGTTTTTATTTCAAGATATTCTTTAAACCGACCTGCCAACCTGGTGCTCTTGAGAACAAATAGCCAATGTGTTTGTGAGGTTTTCTTTTCTGTTCTGTATGTGTCCCATCTTGTTGCCAGTGTCGTTGAGGGTGGTTTCCTTTTACCCATTGGCCTGGCACTGTGTCATGTGAGCCAAATAACCTGATATAAAGCATTAAACCCCAATCAAATTTTATTTTTAACTTAATTCAGTCTAGTAAATTCAACTGACGATATGCTATGTGGGAAGGATTGTATGATCTTGTATTGTAAGAATTACTTATATAAAGGTTATTTAAGAATTTACTGTGAATCCCTTCACTCCAAATGACAAATTCTATTAATTCAGATAAAAATAAACCTAATCAAACAGGAATCATTAATTAAGAACTGTTTGGCACTGCGTCACAAATATTCAGGACTCATTTAAATCCAGTATTATGGGGCTTTCATTGTTTTTTATAAAATCTTTCTGTTATTTACGGAAAACTTGTGGTATGAGGTCTAAGACCTCTGCTTTCACAGTTAGTTTTACAGAGCCATCAACCAAGTTTCCTGTAGCCAGGTCAGACCACCAGTACTGATTTCTACATGAAAGCTCAATAACTAGTTGAGGAAGATCCTTGAAATATGAGTCAATTATCTGGCAGTTTAATTACATTGTGAAGCTGTATCATTGGAATCTTGTTCAGATTCAGCCAGATTCTCCCAGGTTCTGATTATTGTCTCCTGAAGGGTTCTTCAAAGTCCAATCTCTTCCTGAAAAATATTTGCTCACCTCAACTCCTCCATAAACTTCATAATGACCAAAATGTGACTTTAAGACAAAAGAAACATCTCTTTTTTAAAATGTTTTACTTTTCCGAAACTAGAATTTGTTGAAATATTCAGCAGCTAAATTTTTAGCCGATAAATTAAATCATTTGACTAATTTATATTTATTTATTTCAAAGGGTGCTGATACATTACAATTTTTTTCCTCAGAAATACTGTGATAATGTTCATTATCATTAACTCCCATTTTTTATTGCCTGAACACTGTAAATAAAACAAAGTCACCCAAATGGAAATGATGCTTTGCCCAGTTTAAAAAATAAAGACATGAAGAGGTGATGATGGGAAGAAGAACATCTGAAATCTATTTTTATACTTGAATATCCTTTGAAAAGGGCATATTTTAACACAAAGTCTTTTCACAAATTTAAAGAAAAGAGAGATAACTAGTTTGCTGAAAAACCTTAACAGAAATGGATGCTAGAATATATGAAGAAAACTAAGCTATCATTGATCAAATCATCCAATTACGTCTTTCAACGGTCAAGAGTGTCTAAAATGCATCAGGCCAAGAAATCCAGTTTTCATATCATATCTTTGACGCCATCAACCATCTTTCTGGTGTCGTGATCATTAAAGCGGTAACTCGCTTCTGCATGAGGGAACAATTGTTCCAGAGGTATTTCTGATAAATGACTCAATTATCCAACAGTTTAATTAAAATATAGAGCAATATCTGTGAGGAAATTTGTATTGCTTCTGGCATTCTCTGGCAGCATCTTAATATCAAATTAATATCAACAGTAAAACTTGTTAATTGCTGTTCTGCAATACTTGCAACTAGAAATCATATTTGAAATTTCAAAGCAGTATCAATGATTTCCTTTCTTTAAAAGAAGGATGAAACAACCAATTAAATACTGGGCAATATTCATTCAAACAGTGTTGGCTGTTGGTAGATGGTCTATGTTGACCTGAGGCAATTCCTTAATTTCACTGGCACTGTCTTGCACATCTTCAGTTCTACACTTTATGGTTGTTGTACAATGTTCTACTTCATGTATTTTATCATGGGATAACTGTGTGTCTGGTGGTCATAAATGTATTAAGCAAAGGATGTTCTTTCGCAGCAAAAAAGAAAAAAAACTAAGGTTTGGGTAAAACTGCCAAATCACACAAAACAGCAATGTTTCCATGCTGAAAATTGTGTTTGAATTACTTTAGACCTGTGATATTTTAACCTTATACTGTGATAGATTCGCACAACTAAATATCATCCTTATTATGTAAATCTTATTTCCAGTGTGCGCAAAACTTTTTGAGTAATTGGGTGTCCAACTTGTGCAGTTTCCCTATATCTAGCATGTTTATGTTTCTTAAAACAAGGTGTCTAGATGTGGCAATTTTACAATTCAGGGTGTCCAAAGGACTGGTGGACATGGGCATGGGCATATGATGCCCCGTGGCCCTTACATTATTGCATTATGATACTTGCTGAATTCCACAAATATCCCCAGCTCTCCTATGCCTAATTTCGTGCTCAAATTCCAGACAACAGCACAGTTTTTATTATGAAATAAAGTATTGAGAAAATTAACAATATATTGATATTTTCCAATATATTTAAGCAAATTCCCAAAACCGCTTATGCAATTTTTACATCAATCATTTTAATAACATAGTGATATTTTATCAGAAATTGTTTACTCAGAGTTGAACTTTGAATATCTTTGTGACTTTTTTGGCTGACTTCCCATCAAGTTATGTCAAGATGTGTCTGTGTTTGGCAAGCAGCTGCCTGTTATTGTGGGCTGTACTCTGAAGGCATTAGACCCCTCATCATAACATCCATTCCACGGATTTGTTTATTTTGCCGGAATTTGTAATAAGAAGCCCTGGGTCTATTCAATCAAGACGAACTCGACTTTCTCTCCCAAATTGGTAGACGTAATTTCATCTGAACGATAGGGAGACGGGACTACGAAGGGGATTTTCTTTTTGTGCTGTTGCAATCCCTATGGATGTTTCCTGCACAATAAGTTTAGGCAACAAATTGAATTTTTATTGATTGCCTCTCTGTAGGATGTACTTATAGGTCCTTGATTTAAATAAGTCCTGTAGACTTGTGTATGTCATGAGCATCCATCATTGTGACAAGATTAGGCTGGATAAACTCTGACAATATTATTGGATGAAACAAAAAGACTTGTTTCAATGCATGGGAAATGAAGCTATTAGTCTCAATATATATATTGTTTTCAAATGACAAGAATCATTTCTTAAAACAGCCCCCCCTGCTATTGATTTTTAGAGAGTGTCTGCTAGAGCCGTCTATTTATTTTTATTTCCCTATGCATAATTCATTGGTTTGGCAAAGTTCTACTCCAGCGGGACATTGCCTGTGCTCGTCTACCATTAGGGTTTGGGCTCCAGAAACGTTGTGTTTGAGATGAAATAGTGGGACCATAGCAGCTAGTGCATGCAACTGAGATCAGAAGCTTCGCGATCAAGCTTGGAATTATACTGTGTCTCTTCAGCCGGAAATTATCAAGGCAATTCTCACGATCAGCTTGTTATCTACATAAGGCTGATTCGTTCTCCCATGATAACACCTGATAGAGTCTAAGTGTGTTAAAGACCGTGACAACGGATTACTCCAAAACTCTACACAGATAAACGGAAATGTAGGATGAGCGTTTGGCAGATTATTGGTTGTTCGGCTGCTAGACCACTTGCTGCATCTGGCTAGCTCCAGCCAGTATAGCAGGACTAGGATACTGAGACTGGCAAGCCATAGAACGAAATGTGATCTATCGTCCTCCAGCTACAGTGCTAAGGTAGGTGACGAATTCCAATCTTCAGTGAGACATGCCTGATAAACCACCGACCTTATCAGGCTGTTTTTTCTCTCTCCAATTGAAACACCTGCTCTGGCTATTATTTTATACCCAGGGACCAAATAGAATTGTGTGTCCACTTCAGTAACTGTGTTCTCAATAGCGTAGTATTACACACTCGATAAATCCATAGAGAGGGAGAATATTATGAAACAGCAAGGACATTTGATCAAATTTCATAGTTTTCATTAATTTAAAGGGTTTGAAATAGCAAAAAGGATAATGATTAATGGTCAAGAGACCTGCTTATGAACCATCTGTTGTTTTTCGTATACTATTATGTAATCCCCTCATTTTAAAGCAATATACTCTGGGCTGCAATTAAATGCATACAGGTAAAACGGGCATCATTTCTTGTGTTCAGTTATGCTCTCTAATTTTCTAATCGAGCTATATCAATTTTATAATTGGATCTTAAACAATTGGTAATGCACAAACTACAGTCAAATTTATCCACGTGGCCATGTCTAGGTACTTTTGTCAGTGAACAGAAGAGCTCCACAAAAATTGACCTGTCAAATATCTTTCTTTTAAAAAAAAAGTGCCTACATCAAGAGACCTGTTGAGTCTACTGTTTAAACCTACATAGGTCATTTGCTCACACATGCTATTAACCCGTAACATACATGAGTGTTAGTCGCATGACTTCATGGACAGGGCTGACCACGCCCAAAATGTCAGCTGCCAGTTGCCCTAGGAAGGAATATCTGTAACCCTCGGGTTATTTAATAAAATAAAGAAATATTTAAATATATTTAATGGTAACCTTACAAGGGATAGGCCTATAGGAGTTATTTCAACCGGGAGCATCGCTTTAAGATTATTCAGTGTAAATTACTTTAATTGTTTTGAGTTCTCACTTCATCAACTTAAACACATTCATGTTTGAAAAATTTTACAGACTTGAAGTCATTTGGTAATTAAATCTACAATCCTTTGAGTAAAGGCACCAAATCAACAGCTGTAAATGCTGACGGTCTTTTCAGACAACAGGTCTTTCACTGAAATATATATTTTCTATTGGTAAACAGTAAATAAAATCTCACTCACCTCTCAGGTAATCAAACCCATGACCCTTGGTGTAAGGCACGGAATCACCACAGTGAATGCTGGCTACCCAACAGGCTGTGTACTCTGATATAAATTTTGTTATTGTTTGATGTCTATAAAATGTCTCACACTGAGGGTTCATGGATAATAAATTTGGTATAGATGTTGCTCTTTGGGCTTACGTAATGTAATGTAATAAGTGTCTTGCAAGCCACATGTGTGCATGCATCTGAGGGAGTACAAGCTTGCAGGATGGTCATTAAATTTGTATACACTCTTCAACAAATGCCCACAACTATACAAATAGATAGACATAGACATTCTTCTTAATCCGCTATAAGATGCATGACATCACTCCAGGTTTAATTTGGTGTTAAATTATGATGTTATGTTCAGAAGTCAGTTTTTGTAGTATATATGAAACACTAGTAAGTAGATACAGCATTAAGTATCTACATGTAAACGATTTTGATATACATGTAAGTAAGGTATGACTTAAAAGGTATGATGTATACTGGAAATGGAATTAGGTGACCCTGTAATGCTTATAATGGTAGAATCAGTATCAAAGAAAACATTTATTTTGAGCAAAAGATGGCAGGCATCTTTACAGCAGGTAATTTATTGTGTCAGTACAGTGACTGGGGAAACAAATTTCTTTCCATGTACACTGTTACACAGTTATAAACAAAGAAACAAAGATGTGTTTTGTTATCCTATCCTGTTTTGGGAAATCAGTAACAATGTCTAGTCATGTGTGATGATTTTAACATCATATGCAGGCTCTGCCTCAGCAGAAAATTGGTGCAACTCTTCTAATTCCCCTTTGGTCAAACACAGTTTGTTCTTAGCTCGAGACATGTCATCTGTACATATCACTTGAGGAGCTGCTTAATTGTGTTCATGCGACACAGGGACATCAGCTGATATATTTGTATTGTATTTTGTTATTCACCTGGCTTGCCTTTGTTTTGTGCATGCGGCATCTGTCTCCCATTCATCCATGCTATGACATGAGAGAAATATCCTTAAGTATTGTGCTTTATTCCAATTAAAGAAAAATTTATATTATATTTAAGTGAAATACCCTAAAAGAAGGCATAATGAATTACCATCGATTAATAAATAATAACTTATCTGTTAAGACTTATCATTTGTAGGTTTACCTACTCTTACTACTGTTACCTTACTACATGTATATAACAAAGTTGATAGGATACTGCATGTAGATGAAGATATAGCTTCAATAAAAGATTAAAAAAGTTCCGGTTTCGAATTCCTTAGTTGCATGAAATTAAATTCAATATGTTGTAAAACAAAATATATTGTACTTTTTATTAAAGTTATCTTGCTGACGTGATCATGCCTATGCATCATGGCTTGTCCTTGCTTATGCTGATCATCAGAAATATTGATGTGCAGTTATGTTATTAAATTAATGTTTGTGCTATGAAAATCATTAATAGCATGATGCGAATAACGCAGAGATTAGATGCAGTTTGAAACCAGTTGTTTCAGCTCAATGTTTAGTGTTGCATTTATAACACTGACATTCAAGCTGGAGCTGCTCCTAATTTTTTGTTTGCTCCGTTTTGATTTTAGCCTGGCAGAATCCTGTTTTGTTCCTGGTTTACTCAGCTTGGGGGCTTATAATTCAAGCAGAGCTAAGCGTTGTGTGAATGGTAATTGAATAATGGCCTGTTTCCACTTGATGGACTGGCAAGATACAATCAACATGTATGAACACTACTCACATATCAATGATAGCGACAAGCATGACTGTGTCCTCGCTCAACATTCCACAATTACCAATTGAGGGATATTAATTTCTATTTGCCAGTCAACAATGTTTGTTTTATAGTCCTTGGGGATAAGGCTTAGCTTTTCCTAAATGACCCCAGCTTTAATGTTTTTTGTATGCTTTTCCGGATATTACCATATGTGTTTTAAATTAGTTTCATTGTTATCTCAGTGACCGATTCCACATTCTAGATTATTCAATATTGCTTTATACAGTGCAGCTTTTGGTGAACAGGGCAAAAGTTTATGGTGATGTGCAAAGATTTACGGTAACTCTACCAGACATTGGTTCCAACTAGGGATGAAGTACTTGTAACTTGACTTCTGCTATTGTCAGGATTTTCTTTTTTTAATTTTGAAGCTTAAAATCTGTTTATTCATGATTAAAAATGTTACATAACACACTATGTATACCCCTCAAATCTTTAACACTAATACAAGGCAACCAAAAAAGGCGAAATCCATAGTTGGTTCCTTTAGACATTCACTGAAAGCCTTTTGTTGCCATCTCATTTATGTTTAAATATATCAAAGAGGGTTCACCTCAGGCTGCCTAATAACTCTACAAAATGTCTTAATTTGAGAGTTTTTGGTTGGAGGGAAGTGGTTTTGCACTTATTGCTATGGAGTAAGTAGAACTAAAAATTGAAATGCAAAATGGGCCTTTTCTGCTTGTTTTTGATTGAATGGGTCATTTTTTAAATATATTTATCTTGAGTTGCTGGACACTGGAGTATACAATTATTAGTGACATCTACTAACATATGACATATACATGGATTTTCTTCTACAACACCTTACATGTAGAAAAAAAATTACTTCCTTATATAGTAAGTACCTTCAGGCTTTTAGGCTCAAATTTACCTGTGCTCTGTTGCTTTATGACTGATTGAACACAGCCCTGATTGCTTTGATCTATCTTTTTCAATTCCACGTGGCTTTATTGAACCATTTTATCAATTCTGCTTTTAAGGTATATTGTCATTGTTTGTTGCTACTGATGTTGGGGGTGTTTGCCATAACCCATTGTTGCGTGGCCTTATATAGATGCAATATTACCTTAACTATGGCATAAAACACTGATCAAACAAACAAAACATTATTCAGCTGTTGATATTTTTGCTCAGATCTATTCCTTAAATATACTGTCTTCTTTATAGTAAATGTTATCCATGGATTTAATTCTCTTTTCTCAATTATCAGGAAGGAGAAATATATAGGTTTCCTAAAAGCGATTACCTGACATGATCTTACTTATTGCTCGGATTTTGTAACACAATTTTTATTGGCATGAGATCAGTGTAAATCAGTGGATTATACTAGATAATACTAATCCTTCGGGAATGTTATCTAAGATCTAACATGTGATATGGGATCGTTATTGCCTGGTGTGTAACTGTATGCTAGAGAGTGAACCACAATATCAGTTAATCATGACCCTTCATGGAGTCACAGGTAAATTATACATTACAGCATGTAACAGGTCACTCGAGGAACTCAAGGGACTAGATTTTATTGCTTGAGGTGTGTCAGGACTTCCCCATTAGAAGTTTATTACACCACTAACTCATGATCAGCCTGATTTATAGAAATAAAAATTAAAAAAATCAAAATAAGGAGAACAAAAAGTAAAATTTCTAAGCTGATTGTCATAGACCTCTTCACTTGTGATGCTTAAATGCTGTTTGATATTTGTATCAATACCACAAAACAGCAACCCTCCCCTTTTTATATTATTATCCAAGTTAAATTAGCTCATGGGATTAGTGTTTTAAAGTTTCAAGAAAGCAATCGAATCAATAAACATTGAATAAAATCAATAAACATATGACATGCTGTCATATGAGCAAAATAACCTTAAGTGTGGAGTAAAATGCCAATTTAACAAAAAAACTAATTACACACTTAAACAATTGCAAAAAGCAAATACCTTCTTCTGAATTTCGAAATGATAATACTTGCATTGTGTATTTAAAATATTATATACAGTGCCATTATGTAGTGTGGTGGGATCTTAATTATGTTTAATTGCCTTAAAAAAACCCTCACAGTTTGTGTACCTGTAATATATTTAAATAAAAAAGCAACAAAGACACTATTGTAAGACTATTAATTTGGGGGGTGTTTTGTGTTGAGTGATAAAGGGATATGAAGTATTTCTGTATCCACAAAACAAATGTTTTTTAGGATGAGGTTTGGTATTTACATGATTACTGAACAACAATATGCAGTATAGTCAGCTTTTGTCACGATATAGCCACACAAGTTCTTGAACATATCCACTAGAAAGGGATAAGTTGTTATCTGCGCATTGATTTGGTGGTAAATCAAAGGCTATCCAACAACCCAAGGTCTTAACTATGCATTTATAGTACTATTTAAGGTGATAAAATATTTACATTTTTTTATTTTTTATATCTGCTCTGTGATTGGCCAATTCTTTCTGTGTTTGTTTTGTAACTGATCAAATGAATTACATGCACTGCTTTTGAATGAACTGTCACAAACCTAGTAATTTACATTCATCCCTATACCTCCATAAAAATAGAAGCAACATATTTAACAGCCTTATGGCAAAGGGCAGTATGTTCATCTGTTTTTTTTTTTATGGTTGTTCCATCACATTTTCTGTTATTTTTGTTTTGTAACTTTTATGCATTACACACGTGTGAAAAATCATTGATACAGAATTACGCAAAAGTTCTTTTAAATATCTTTGAGTGAGCTTTTGTATCTAAATAGCATGAGAGTTCTGTTTTAAGGCCGAGCGTTTTTGAGCGGCTTGGGCTGAACCAGTTGGTGATTGATAGGGGTTTTAACACAGTCTTTTGGTTTCCAATAACACAGCTCTGTGTATGCATCACCTATAAAATAGAGAAGAATCGGTTTCAGCAAACCGTTTGTCGAGGAAAAAAACAGTACAGAGTTGTCTTGCTGCCTAGGAATTACTCAGTAAGGTGAAGCTCATTTATATTGCAGTGTTAATACCCCGTGGAATGGATAAAGGAAGCATATGAGCACTGAACCATATATTAACCAGAGAAATATTTTTTGCCCAATGTATAGCCTACAGCATTGAACACAGTAACATTATATATAGTGTTTTATGATATTGCTTGTATCATATATTTTCCTAGCCAGACAGTTCCCACATGGAAATGCTGACCACATAAAGACCACAACTGTCAATCCTGTTAGCTATATGTTTTTAATGATCATATCCAGAGAAAACATGTTTTCTTCTTTGGTTGCTGATTTATGGATGAACTTTTTTAGTTCAGAAAGTGTTGCAAGCCAAAGATGAAGTAATAAATGTGAATTTATTGGTTTCTTAGACAAACTTTTACATGTTTTCTTTACTTTTTTTCACCTAACACAAGAAAGAGCCGTTATATAAATGAAAACCCCATGAGTAAACATTTAACACATATAAAAGAAACAACACATTTGGAGACTAACGCAGTGAAATTAAAGTTTGTGGACAACTCCGTCGTATAAGGCAAGGTGATGTATTATTTTTCTGTAGCATATCGGTAACTGACAAAACAAAAAAGTGTATTTTGATGTTCAACTGCTGTAACAACCTTGCTAATGAATATTTATGAATAGATTAACAGATAGTGATATTCCTTAAGTTTCTACAAAAATGATGTAACTGGCATAGGCAGGATTTTATGATTTATTCACACAAAAACTCCAATTGTGCCAACAGTAAAAAGTAATCCCAATACTAGCAAAGAATAAATAGACATAAGGTTTTACTACTGTCTTAATTGTCCCCTAGTGTCTCTTCAAATTTATCACCAAATGCCCACTTGTAATGGTTTCACAAACATTTACATAACCTTTACATGCTGCTTAATGAGTGCATTTTGTGGCTCTGAGTTTGTCTTCTTACATTATCTGTCCTTCAGGAAGAGTCTATTTATAGGGTCAGTCTCTTACATTGGTCAATAGAATTGTCTGGCATCTATCCTCAATGTCCAGTACATGTCCTACATCTGGATCTAACAAGGTCTGCACATCATAGGCATCTGCGACCTAGGCCGCAGTGCTCGTTCAACAAGTCCTTTCTGCAGTATACAATTTATAATCACACTAAACTACCTTGATTATCCATTTCTTAAACAGTATGGAACATTGCTTCACTTATCTCATTAAGGTGTATATTTAATTCATAGGGCATTAAGGTCTCAAAATTGTGTACTGCTCAATGATTTGAGTACTGAGCTTGTATTATATCTTGGGCAGGTATGTTGTGGTCTGATGGAATTTACCCTGAAGCATTGCATAAACCCCCAATCAGTCCGGCAGCCGCTCAGTCAGTCAACCAATCAGATCAACAATCATGGAAACTCTAAAACCAAAGAGGTTTTGGTCAGCTTTTAACTACTTATAATGTGCTCTTTAAGAGTTATCTTTGTGAAGCCATATTCATTGAAATGTTATCTTTGTGAAGCCATATTCATTGAAATGTTGACAAAAGTATCCAACTAAAATTGTTATTGAAGAGTTCTCGTGTGTTATATTATAATTTTTCATCATCTGATAAAGGAGCATTAAATTTATTTATTTTTTTACATTTAGAAATTGAAGGAAAACTATGCCACTCTTTCTGCATTTGCACATAAAAACCTGTCCATCAACTTATTGTATTGGAGAAGTCATAGCGGACGATTTGACACTACTGCTGCCATATTTCAATCTCATATTCAAACATGTATCTCAGTTAATGGACCTCCTCAGCCATTAGCACCTGATTCAGCTCATATTAGGGAAAATGCTTTGGATATTTATACAATGATCTCACATATAAAGTGTGTCAGGAAGGTACGGGTAGGGGGTATCGGTAATTAGGACATTTTCAAATGTCATAGTGAAAAAACTTAATAAATCTATATGGAAACAAAATTGTATTCCTTTTTACACAGGAAAATGTCAATGCGTTGTGTATTCAGAAATCTGGATAAATGTCATGGTTCAGAGTGAAAAAATTAAAGATGGGAATTTCTTATGAACATGTGAACTTGTCTAAAAATTTGTATGGTATTAATGTAACAATGAATCAATTGTCTCGATTGTATTGTATTGGACAATTGAGGTCTTGGGTTAAATAGCTAAGCAGAACACTAATAAATCATAATTATTACCCACTTGATCAGAGTTCTGTGTGCTCTATGTTTACCCTTGACCACCCCTCTGTAACCCAGAATATTTGTTCCTAATTTTTATTTTATAAGACATATATTCACATGTGGATTAATTTGAAGTTGTATACACAGTTTTTATTTAATGATGATGAACATTGTGCCTTTCGAGCATAAGAAAAGCTCTTTTTTTTTGTTTTATCTGGCACATATAGGGGATTTTTAGGATGAACTTCTTGGTGTGTTTAATAATACTCCCAAGAATTGAATGTTCAAGTTAATTATTGATTAAAATCCAAATCAATGTTTCTTCTGTATGGTATTATCAGTGTAAGATGGTCAGGCAGGGTATTGGGTCGTTGTCAGTATAACATGGGCAGGTAGGGTATTGGGTCGGGTGTCCCTATAAGATAGT
>JARFOD010111496.1:0-15402 GCA_031763545.1 Mopalia muscosa
TAACGGGAAGCAGATTTGTTTATGATGTTCTGTATTTGTGTCCGTCGTCATATAAGTGAAATACCCTTGAGTACGACCTTAAACATCAATCAATCAATCAATCAAATCAATTCTTAACACAAAGATAAATCACTTGATTCAAAAGAGGCTTAAATTTCTAGCGAGATAGAACTTGTACGTGTTCATCAAATCATAATCAAGGAATTGGCATTTTATTTATCTGGCGAGGAATTACTGTTAGTGGTCTGAATTGGAATTAAAAACTCTTCAGAGAAATTATTTAAGTCATTTTCAATATAGACTTGTTCACAAGATCGAGTCCGTCTGTCAACCCTCACGTATATATCTGATCGAGTCTCAAGATGTGGCTAAGGCAATCACGGGAGTGGTTTTTCTGCAGTTTTCTCTCGGTTTTCCACCTTAATAAGGCAAGGAACTGTGTGAAGTGGAAACTCCGTCGCCATATAAGGGAAATACCTGTGAGTACAACGTTAAACCCGAATGAAGCAAACCAAATAGACTTATATAGTCTTACAGTTACACATGTGGCACTTAAAAATTGAAGCATACAAGTGACGCACTGGGTTGGAAAGCTTGTGTAATACGCTATTGGAGTGCATGCCTGGACCGCGTAGCAAGTACAACCGATCAATGGAACCGAGTTCTCGGGCAGCCGGAAACTGCAGAAATTCATTGTCGTAATTGCTAATCTTGGGTTGAGTGGATGGTGAAGGGGAAGAATCGACACGTTTCAACACGATTTCTTCCAGCTACCCACAACCCTTTATTGAATTCAATCTGAGAATAGAGGATCACAAAAAATCGCCATATTTAATTAAGGATTCAGGAATTAGCCGACTAGACATGTCTAAATTAATGCGATCGTCAGTGTTCGTCAGCCAAACTCTGTAATGAGGCTCAGTTTTGATCAAAAATCAGTTGCAAGCAAAAAAGGACATACTCTGGTCTTCATGCTATTCATGTGTTCCCCTTATTAAGCAACTTCATATATTCTCTAGATTCTTTCTAGTTTTTGCAAATACGGAAAATTCGAAAGATGGCAATCTGCCTCCAGTCACACAGCAGCCCCCAACAGCAAATCATAGATTGACTCTGAAAGTTCGGTATTCAAACTATGCAAAGCAATAGGCTTTAAGGGAGGCAGTACCTGAAGTCGAGTAGGCGAAAGCCAATCGTATTCTCGCGAGAGTTTCTATAGTGGACGAGACTAAGACAATCCTCGTAGGCCTTGCCAGGTCATCGCGCATTTAGTTCCGCCAATATTTGGGGCGACCTCTCAGCCACAGAAGTGCAAAACAAGATGGCCCGGATGTATTTTAGAGTCAATGTCTCGATGTAGGAAGAAGAAAACGTAGGAAGAAGAATTGATAATATTTTAGAATGGACTAGAGCGAGACTTAATATGCCATATATGTTCTTATATGTCTATACTCTGACTTTACGCTGGCGGCTGACGAAACGGGCTTAAAAGACAGCATTAACTGATTGATTTGGTATACAGGGTTAGATCTCATCATTCCATGGGGTAACTGGTTTTATTCGACTTGGTTTTATCTAGCGGACCTTCCAAACTGGCAGAGAAAGACTGCTCCGTTCCAAAAAATGTTAACTTTCTTTTAAACAGAATCAAGAAGGGCAATAAACACGTACACTTACTTCTGACTCTTTGGTGGATATATAAAGCTAGCAGAAACAGTTGGAACGACTTAATATCATTACAGAAGCGGCTATCACTCACTCTTTTCTAAAACCATCGAAATTTCATCTTTTACGGGTTTCGGTTAATGAGCATTATTTCAATATATTGCAATAAAATGACACAAATTTCTGTAGAAAATATGATTTCGTGTTGGATAACCGATGTTATAACATCAGGGTGCACTATTGGCTTTATTACCATTTATTCTAGGCAAAACACCACGTGACTGACTGCCTGTACATGGCAAGTAACGCGAGAAAGTGTGCGAAACTCCGATTGTGCACCTAACTGTGATAATCAGCTAAATCGGGAGACGTGTAAATACACATATCATCGCTTTGAATAAGCTGAACAATAAAAAAAAAACATTTTGAAAGATTTATTGTCCATTTATTAGGAGGGAATTAGGGGAACCAATCAATCCTGCTTGCTTCAACACGTTAAAAAAATACTAAAGTGGAGACTTAACTGAATTGCAATATTTTCCATGTTCGGATAGTTTACAAGGAGGTAGCTATGTACAGTGTTATGACTGGGCTACTGCTGTGAGATCAAATCGAACATAAATTGAGTTCATATAAAGGCCAAATTTTGTTGTGCCAAAACCATGATAAAACCGTAGTACGCACATACTACGCATTTAGTTGAGTCAAGTGCAAACTGTCCATCCCATAATTCCCAAGAAACCAATTTAATAAGAAGCATTACTTTTGCAAAATCTGACACAGATAGCTTCAGTTCAAACAAGCATAAACCGTACGAAATATGCTTTTTTTACAGGATCGTTAACGTTTACATAGCTGTAACTTCTCGGCGCAAGGGGAGTCACTACAGATTTTTCTCGCACTTTCTCGCGTTACTTGTCACGTATACGCAGTCAACCTCTTCAGCGTCAGGTGATGTTTTACATAGAATAAATGCTTATAAAGTCAATGATGATGGTGCGCCCTAATGTCATTAAGGTAGTATGTTTGCATCTTATCAATATAGTCTTTACACGGCACCTGCAGAACATTAAGTTTGCATCTGATCAAATACTTCACATGTTAAAGCTGTACCAATGAGACTATTTTCTGCTGGAGTACAGAATACACGTTCCCAGATTATTGGCTTTAACTGATGGCTGGTATCAGTGGCAGTTCTTTGTCTGTCTTAAGCAAATATTAAACAGCCTAATTAACGATTCACAAATAGATCCGAAACGGCCGTTCTCGATAAAACATATAAACATAAAAACAAGCTTGGCTTCCGGAGACAAGACATAAATTCAATTCAGATATTGAGCACGCCTCCAGAAACGTGCTACAAACAATAGAATCTTGTTGTAAACTGCACTTAACCATCTTCTGAATCACGTAGTGTATAGACTGTCATAGAAACGGATCAACAAGGAAGGGAACAATGTTTACAAGTCTGATAATTCATGTCTTCATTCGTGTGTTCTGATATTTAGCTTTCGTCCAAATGTTTAATGTGAAGAGATATGCAAAGTCTACAGTTGTAGGATAGAATACACACGTAATTAAGCGTCTTCAAGTTCCAGGTATGATACGGACTTTCTAGTTAGGCTTTAACTGGTTTTTAAAAAATAGTACCCACAGCATTTTTCGTTATGTTGCGATAACAGTGTCTTAGTTTGAACGAATTCTGCTAGTATAGAAGGCCCAGTGGCTGGTTGGTCTCCTCTTTGCGAGCCAATGTTGAGACATGTGTGCATTAACCATGGCACATTACAAACCTCTATCTTTGTTATTGGAGTCGACTACGAGCACATAATCTTGTCCCATCTGGGGTTTTCCCCTTAATCCATTAGCCAATGGAAAAAGCCGATTCAACGACAGTAGGAGACTATACGGAGACCGAGGGAAAATAATGACGGAAATCAAGTCCCATTAGCTTTTCAAACGGGCTGTAGCACAAGGCATAGAGGTAACACAGCGACGGTTTTAATCAATTGTTGCAGTCTACAGATGTTTGAAAAGAACTATTAAAACAAAAACACGTGACTGTTGTGATATAGAGCGTCGCTGATAGGCTTGCTCCCACGATTTGGGTGTATGCTGCCAATAGAAATCCAGAATTTCAGGCTTGGCCAGAACACAAAAAAGCCATGAAATATCGCATGGTACCATGTGTTCGGATGATGATTGATCTAGGTGGCCGGCATTTACTGCTGGTGATTCGGTATAAGAATTTGCTACGTCCAGCATTTAATTCTGGTTGTTTCCTTTGGTACTTATACAACTATACAATCAGCGCTGTTGTTATACGTACGCTTAATCAACACTACAAACCAAACTGTTGGTCCGAAAACTTTGTTTAGTTTTCTGTGTGTGGACCTACTTATCCTAGTCTGTATGTACCGCTTACGTGATCGAGTTTGTCGACAACAGGTACGGTATATGACAGTCACACGACGTGACTCTAGCAATCGCTGGGAGGGGGGGGGGGGGGGTTGTGAGGCTCCTCGCATCTTTACAATTAACATAATTAGATTTATTGACAAAATTTTAGATCCCCATTAAGGGCAGGTCGACGAATTCTTCACCAGAAATATTCTTTTCAGGGCAGACAAAGCCCTGCACATAAGTACCCACCTAACCGGATGGCGAAATTCGGAACCGGAAGTTGATATAATGGACGTCATTACCTTGCACTACAGTTTAGTCAATTACTTTAAAATTGCTCAAGATGTCTGCAAATAGAATCTCATTTCCGTCTGAGGTTGTCAGCATCCATCTTAATGATTGAGATTAGTGTAATTTAAGATTTAAATTAAAATTTGCCTTGTGGGTTATTTGTTAAGGAATGGGGCTATTCCTTCACCCTAAATATGTTTTATAATATAAGTGGTTGCTTAAAATGTCCTTACCCGACCTGTACATGAACTATTCGAGCATATGTTTTTAGGGTGTTGGCTTAATTACTTCATACGATGTCTTGACCCTTTGTCAAGGGTAGAATTGTATAGCTCAAGACTATGGAACTATCTCTTTAAAGCGAAACTCCGGGCTGCAATGAAATGTATATAGGTAAAACGGGCATCATTCCTTGTGTTCAGTTATGCTCTGTAATATTCTAATCGAGCAATACCCATTTTATAATTCCATTTTAAATATTGTGTAATGCAGAAACTACAGACAAATTTATCCACGCGGCCATGCCAAGGTTCTTTTATCATTACACAGAAGAGCTCCACAAATATTAACCAATCAAATATCTTTCTTTTCAAAATAGGTGCCTACGTCAGGAGACCTGTAGAGTCGACTGTTTAAAACTTTGACAGTTAACCTATATAGGTCATTGGTTCACACATGTGTTTAACACACAAGAGTGTTAGTCCCGTGACGTCATAGACAGATACCAGTGGAAGTAGGAAGGTGCATATCTGTAACCCTTGGGTTTTTTTTATAAAATGAAGAAACTATATTCGATTGAAGTATATTCAATGGTAATCTTTCAAGGGATATATGGGTTATTTCAGCCGGGAATATTTCTTTAACTAAGTTTGGGAGGATGAAAAACACGATATTTATTATATATTTTGATTGTATAGAAAGAACAATTTGCTTTCCTACTTGGGATTTGAACTCGAGTATGTCAATCAGGGCCAGCGAAATTTTGTTCATTTATTGTGATGTGAAATTGTGTACATGCAAATTTCCACCAAACCAGACTAATACTTGCTTGATTAGGCCTGCTGCCATAAAGTAGTCTTAACATGACTTATCGGTATTCAAATATCTTCCCCATTTCAGGCCATTGTTCTGATTGCAAGGCATAGAGGGTCTTGATTTAGCTGTTTCAAGAAGTGAAACTAATCCGATTTTAATGAAATATTGTGCTAGGTATATTCTATCTGTGGGATCAGCTGTTGTTCTTCCACCCTTACTATGTCTTTTATTGATGTATGTTTTTATTGATTGCTGTCAGCGGTATTACCAAAGAAATAACTTAAAGCCACAATAAAACCAAATAAAAATCGCACCTATTAATATGCCAATATATTTTGAACAACTGTTGAATGTTATTAAAGAGTTATATTAAAATACCACACGTTTTGTTTACGGCACAGCCCAGGGGTTACATTACATTAAGTACCTGTCGTCCTTGAATTCGTGAATTTGTAAAGATAAACCAGTCTTGCGCATACCTGTAGATTAAATAATGAGTCTCGGAATGCTGTCAAAGGAGGTAATTCAATGTTTAAAAGGTTCTTATATGTGGTTAATAGACACATCAGAATATCTCGCGAGACTCACGTTACTGTGGAATCATGCCATTCGAAAATATAACCGATTCTACGTACTAAGTAGAGACATTTACCCTAACATACACCCAGGCCATCATGTTTTGTAATTCTTTGATTTGCTGACCTGCAGAAATTAATACGCCATAGCCTGTCATAGCGTACGAGAGTTGTCTAAGTCTCTTCCAATACAGAAACTCTCGCGAGAATACGATTGGTATCATCGCTGCGATCGGCCCATCTATTGACTGTATATAGAATTCAACGAGATTCATATACGCATCTATACACTTGGCCGAGCGTAGGAATATGCACAAACCTCATGCACTTCTTCCACCAACGCACTCCATTCTCGCAGTAAAATAAACTTAACAAATTTAATTTGCCTTAAGATTAAGCGAATTCAATTTAGGAATATATGATATTTTTAAACTAACACAGAGTTTTACTGTAAAAAAAATTTCGAGTAAGGGGACTGCGTTTATTGGCTGAACTGAAACGCAGACACTTGTATCTAGCTGGTCCCTAGAAACTTTATTTCCGATCTTCTCTTTTTTAAAGACATTTTAACCTTGATAGGCCTAACCAGAACGGGCGGCTTCCGGAGATCAAGTCTCTCACTAAAAGGACTTCAATTTTCATAACCACATGTCTCTTCTTTTTTTTAGACAACATAATGAAGTTCTTGCCTTGTCTGGTTTCTTTGAGCAATAAAATCAATGTTCTTTTTAAAGAGAAATGTTGAAAGTATACATCATCAACAATAACGTAATAACCTATAGGAAAGTGCTGCGGGGAATATTTATCGATTATTAGGTACGTAGGAACTTAACAGAGATTCAGTATGCCGCCCGTCTAAAGGCCCTGATGAAGAATCGAGTGCTGAGCAAATAACCGTGGCTGCACCACACAGATTAGTCGTCTAAACTCCGAGTAGAGTTTACATGTGAGGGGCCGTTAGGTGAGTGACCACAGGAAATATGAGTTAGGGTCATCTGGGGTCATCGAACACCCACACAAACGTGTGTAAATACATTTTTTAAAACCTCAAATATGAATTAAGAGTCATAAGTTTGACCGTATTAGATAGTTTGTCCCATAACGCCTTTAGTTTGATTGTTTTGTGAGCAGATTATTTTATCTAAGGTTCAATAGTTAATATTATATAATGATTCGTGTATCTGAGGTTCAAAAGTGAATATGACCATGATAACTGCATCTTAGGTTCAATAGTGAATATGATGTAATGATTACTCTATCTTAGGTTCAATAATAAATATGAATTATGATTACTCTATCTAAGGTTCAATAGTTAATATGATATTATGATTACTCTATCTAAGGTTCAAGTTAATATGAATTTTGATTACTCTATCTAAGGTTCAATAGTGAATATAATATTATGATTAGTCTATCTAAGGTTCAATAGTTAATATGATATTATGATTACTCTATCTAAGGTTCAATACTGAATATGAATTATGATTACTCTATCTAAGGTTCAATAGTGAATATGATATTATGATTACTCTATCTAAGGTTCAATAGTTAATATTATATAATGATTACTGTATCTAAGGTTCAAAGATGAATATTGTATAATGATAACTGTATCTAAGGTTCAAAGATGAATATTGTATAATGATAACTGTATTTAAGGTTCAAAGATGAATATTGTATAATGATAACTGCATCTTAGGTTGAGTAATGAATATGACTTAACGATTACTGATGTAAGGTTCAAAGGTGAATATGATATGGTGATAACTCTTTCTAAGGTTCAATACTGTATATGATATAATGATAACTGTATCCAAGGTTCAATAGTGAATTTGATATAATAAAATATATCAAGCAGATAGTTTTTAGCTAGGTATGAATTGGACAGGGTATATTTTATATATGAGAAGCTCTCATGCCATATATGAATAAGTTGCATATACCATTTTAAGTTGGATTCATTCACGTGCTTAGCATCACAATATAGACAGCTAGTTGGTGGGCTTTCGGGACTGTGACATGAGGGATGAGCACAATGAAGGTCTAATCAAATATTTAGATCCATCTTCAGGAACACAATTATAGACTGAGCAACACAGACTGCATCGGGCCGGTTAGATAAAAAGGTTATAAAACGGCGTTTAGATGAGAATAAGTATCCTATAAACTTGTATTAGTCCTGTGCATGACGTCTTATACAAAGATGCATGACATTACGATAGAAAACAGTACATAGTTAATGCAGGACATTTCGATTTAAAACAGTACATAATTAATGCAGGACATTGCGATAGAAAACAGTACATAATTAATGCAGGACATTGCGATAGAAAACAGTATATAATTAATGCAGGATATTGCGATTGAAAATAATACATAATTAATGCAGGATATTGCGATTGAAAATAATACATAATTTATGCAGGATATTGCGATTGAAAATAATACATAATTTATGCAGGATATTGCGATTGAAAACGGTATATAAATAATGCAGGACATTGCGATAGAAAACAGTACATAAATAATGCAGGGCATTGCGATAGAAAACATTACATAATTAAAAAGGATATTGCGATAGAAAACATTACATAATTAATGCAGGATATTGTGATTGAAAACAGTACAAAATTAAGCAGGGTATTGCGATTGAAAACAGTACATACTTTTTGCAGGATATTTCGATTGGAAACAGTACATATTTAATGCAGGATATGTTGATGAAAATAGTACATAATTAATGTAGGATATTGCGATTGAAAACAGTAGATAATTAATGCAGGATATTGCGATTGAAACCAGTAGATAATTAATGCAGGATATTGTGATTGAAAATAGAAGATAATTAATGTAAGATATTGCGATTAAAATTGAAGATAATTAATGCAGGATATTGCGATTGAAAACAGTACATAGTTAATGCAGGATATTGTGATATCTAAGTACCATCATTTTGATTACATCCTTCTATAAAATAAAGAACAGCTGTAAAGAGTTTCCTAAGTGCTCAATCGGGTGTTAAATCACCTGTAGACGCGGCTTTAGATCTATAATAGTGTACTGAGAGAATCAATACGATTACATAGAAGGCTTGTCTAGTTGTGGTATAAATGATTTATCAGCCCGCTTGAGTGGCCTAGCGTGCATACAATGTAAGTGCTATCGTTTGTTTTCATTATGTCTGAACCTGGTAATGTTGTGTGAAGCTATTTCACATGGAATAATATCACACCATGCATAATCGATCCTCTAAAATACGGGATAATGTGAAGTACAGTCGTTCTGAAGAAATAATCGAACCACGTGCTATTCATTTATATGTAACAGTGTATGCGATAAATACGCGCGTCTACCCTTATTGATTATTAATGAGAGTTGAATAGTTGAAGTCACCTGAAAGCCTAAATGTAGTTTTTTTTTAACGAGAAGACCAAGGAGTACAACATCAATTGTTCGTTCTTTATTTTTGTTTAAACTCTACACTATATACAGGTCATACAGATATTCTGTATATTTGATTTCTTCGTCTATAGGCGCCCCGTGAGGGAGCGGGTAGGCCATGGCCCTGCAGAATACTCCCTCGGCTTCCTTGGTATATCGTAAGAGGCGAGAAAAAAGGTTGCTTTCTGTTGCCCTGCTGTTCGCAGAGCTAAAGGGTAACGGGAAGCATATTTGTTTGTGATGTTCTGTATTTCTGTCCGTCGTCATATAAGTGAAATACCCTTGAGTACGACGTTAAACACCAATCAAACAAACAAACAAATCGTCTATAGGCTATGATAAATTAGTCGGTTTCTATCTGAATGCGCTTCAGTGAATTGATTTCAGTAGTCAGTAGTATAATCACGTGGTAACTGATTTGCACGTAGAAAATCCGTCGGTATCGCTTGCCTTTATATATACTCTGTCGAAAGTAGATGTAAAACAGCTTTATTCAATTATAGAGACAATTGTGTTGTTGTTGTTGGTGGTGGTGGAGGTAGTGTTGGTGTTGTTCTTGTTGTTGTTGCTGTTGTAAGGTTGATGATAAAAAGTACACAATTAAAGTCGAGATTCACTGCAAAAGATTTCGGAGATAAAAGACACAAACAAAATTGGAAATGTTTGCGTTTTTGTTATTCGGTCAACTGTACTGTCTTCTGTCAGTAGTAAAAAAAAAGTTTCCTGACTATGACGTCTGACGTATGACTGCTAGTTTATTTGTTGAGCATTTATGTTAACTTAGTTGGCAATGTAAATATCAGACTCAAAGAAAAAGAGACGATTTAAATCTCTTGTTTAATGGCAGAAAGGGCACCAAGCCATTAAGGACGTTATCAACAAACACCTTTATAAGAAGTGAAAAAAGAAGACATTTATAAGGTGTGTGAGGTGTATTAAAAATATATCACAACGTCAATAACTAACAAAGCTTATGTAAAAAATTATGCGCCGTCACATTTCGATTGAGGACACGAATTTCGTGCTGTTTAAGAATACGCAAATACGCATATATTCCAAAAAACGATGACTTTATTTTGGCTCAACTTGTTTTTGATTTTGCTTTATGTTTCGCTTTGTCATTTATTTATTTACCTATATATATATCTGTGTGTTGTTGCTCATTTTGTTACTACCTCCTGATGATGGAATAACAAAATGCTGGAATATTGATTAACAATGAAGTTATCCTATTAGAGTATACCTTTAACATCTATTTGTTAAATGTATTTTTTACGCTAAATGTGTTATAGTCGATGAAATAGCTTTGAAACCTACTGTTTATCATTTGTACAAATATCGACTCTTAATAAAGCCTATCTATCTGTCAATAAACTTATGGGCAAAACCCGAAACAGGTGAACAATGGAAACCCTCTACATATCGCGCACTACTTTTATCGGTTAATTTGAAAACACGCATGTTATAATTGCGAATATCGTTTTATGTCCGAGGTTATGTTCGCTGTACACGCAAGAATATCCGCGTCATCAAGTCATGCACATCGCCGAGGACATACTGTTTGCGAGATTCATACTTCAATTCAGCGGACTTCTCGGGTTTTAGATTCCCAAGAGCTTTTAGGATTAAACAAAGCGAAATAGTAAGACCGACTTTCGTATCCATACGAAACCTTGCATTATCTTTGATGTAAGATTCATTTATTAATGAAAATTACTCCTGTTCATTATGTAAAATTAACAACAAAATATTTAGATTCAATAGTGATAAATTTTAAGATGAAACATATGTTTAAGTAATACTTCGACAAGAAACAAGGACGCACTGAGTAAGGTACAATTATCACCCTTATTGTCTCAGCGTATGTGATTATACTCAGTTGTAGGTACAGGTGTTTGACAGAATGGGCCGTGTCCAGCCTCGAGCAAAACGAGGACTAAACTGTCTATAATGGTTTTTCGCAATTAGGCGCGATTAAAATAATAAACTTTGCGTGGGGATATGTTTGATTATTAGGTAGACCTGTACGTCAGGGAGTAATTGTTACCCTTTACAATGGTTATATTGACATTCATGGTTGTGAACTTAATTTACCTATTATCCGCAGCGGTCCATTAGCAGCTGTGAGGAATGTCAAACTGTATATGCCTTCGGGTTACGAACTATATATTATGGAGCAACTATATTCCGACATTCTAAAATTACGGTAAAACCAGACTCTCTTCAGCCTAGACTTTGACTCTAATTCATCGGCGGTAAATCAGTTGATATAAGCTCTGTGTGTAGTCATTCAACTTAGGCCATGATCAAGGAACTACTTCCGAAAGTATAACAAACTTTGATTTCAGTGATATGGTCAGATAAAGTGCAATTTTGTTTGTTAATTTCCCCTCACTAATAGCCTTCGGGTTGAATCGCTACATCTTTCTTGTGTTTTCTTTGCTAAGTTCGGAGTCATTTTGGATGGATTGACTGATATTTGACAAAGTACCGAAAATTATGCGGTCGTCGACGGACATTTAACATCTATATTACTACACCAGGTTACTACATCAATTGTTTGAACAGATATAAATTGTCTGTAATTGTAGCTTTGAGTAGAGAGCCGCCTCGGGACTTCCTGGCTAGATAGTGACGACACGGATTTATCCCAATGTAACAATCTGCGCAAATCGTATTCCCGCGAGAATTTCAAAGCCTGGCACCTTTGGCGTAAGAAGTAGAATCCATTAAATATTTTGAAATTGGTTTGCGTTTGAAAGTTAAACGATACTGGATGGTTACAAAATAGCCCTGTCACTCAGTCATAGAGTAATAGAATAGTTGTCCATTAAACATGGTGAGTGCTGTATAATTACCGGCAAGCTTCACACATCGTTGATCTTCACTGAGACGGCCATCTTAGATTCAAAGGCCCTAGCACAAGATAAGAATTCTCTGAGTATCTGTTCTACCATGCCAACTCAACATCAATGAACAATGCTGTCAATACTTGATAATCTCTATGACATTTATCGAGCTAGAGTCTTACCATAATACCAGATAAACAAACAAATAAGAATTTCCCTCGTCGATTATTAAACGTGAACTGATCTCAACAATCCGGCGTCGTCATGGTAACGCATCAGTAAGTTAATATCCAAGGGCGACCGGCCATCGTTTTCGTGTAATGTATCGTACATTGACCTATGTCAAGTGATGCCGAAAGTCATTCTGATCACATTTATAAATTAATTCCGAATAATATACCTTTTGCGTCATGTATACATGTATATATGAAATGATCAATTGTTATATTATATTTCTGACTGGTATATATTTCTCGAAGCTATGTGACTTAGAGGCATGTTCGATTAAGTCTAAGTCTAAAAGACTAAGTTTTATCATGACATGACGTCCATTTCATTGTGACACAAAGTCATCTGCTGTCTCCTCATAATTTGTATGAACTACATAGATTATTCTTACCTTTATGTATAACCTAATAACAACTTATAAAATCGAAAATGACATGGTCAACATATATCAAATTTGTTTTATTATATTTAAATCACTTGAGTCATGACTATTTTCGCAATGAAATAAAAATTGAATCTTTTTGTTAAATCCCCCTTTGTCTTTGTACGGAGAATGAAAGTGATAATTCTGCCAGAATTTGTTTCTATCTAAACATCTAATCATCTCTCAAGGTACAAACCATGTGATCGTTTTATATTTGTTTATACCAACGTAACAGTTTTAATTACTGGACTTTAATACCTGACTAAATCGTTCCTTGGTTAATATGCTGTTGCAAAAATAGGCGACTCTAACTTGAAAATAAAAGCAATGGAAATATTTCCACATGGATGCTATTTCATGAATCAACCTTTAAGTTTATAGTACTTAATACAATATTATATTGTTTAAGTTTGATAACCAATACTAAGATATATATTCTCTGAACACTGGGCAGAAACGTTATTCAGTTGTTAATTCCTTGTTGAACATTGCTGCACGAAATCCCTGGTTACGTTTCTATAGTATACAGTTAGCAGAGATAAAAGCAAGTTGATTTATACCGTGAACAACGTGTCTACGGACAGATAAGGAAATGCTTTCTGAAGAGCGGAATCCGAATCCCTTTCTGGAACATGCTGATAAGGTCCTGTTATTGTTACCATGTAGCTTATTATACCACGGTTGACTTCGAATAAACAAGTCTTCATGCATAATGTATTATGCAGTGTTGAACTATTGGGACAATTGGATAAGGAACAGCGCTTTAAACATGGTCCCACTATCTTTAGTGACCAATGAAGCAATATTATTACAAAATAATGTGCATTATTTGGTTGCATAAGGAAGGCTATTAACAGCTCCGTCATATAAGCTAAATACACTTAAGTGTGGCGTTAAGGACCAATCAATCACTCACGATGATCATCTACTTATACAAAAATATAATTATTAGTTTTGGAAGATTATTGGAAAACCCATGTGTGTGAAAGTAGGCTAGGAAGTAGATAGACGAAGAAAGATGAGGGTTTGCACTCCGTATGTCTAATATTATCTAGGCATCAACTGACTACCTTTATGTGAATTATATTTCAAAGTTTTAAAAAAGACCGTCTCAAGAAAGATCTATATTTATAAATATAGTGTGCCAACCATACATCATACGTATTAACTGATTAATGATTGAAAAATATACCTAAAAGTATTCAGTGTTAATTTCTATAAATTTCCAGTAGGGTGAAATTTTAGGCAACAACCTTCCGGTTATCACGAAACAATGTTCTTTATAATAAGTGATAATAGACAACTATACAAATCCAGAAGACTTGTTGAAAAGATCTTCCTCTAAATGATGAGTGCCATCTATATACATCATGCTTTAAAGACATGTTTCCAGCAATCCAATAAAAATCGATTTAAAATAGTGAAAAATCTAAGGCATTTGATTGGTCAGACGTTTCATGACGTAGGCGCATGGGAAGGAAGTCACAAACACCATACAGCTACATCACAACTCTTAATTGGATTGATATATTTTAATTGAAACATTATTGTTTGTTATAATTTAACAAAATTAGTTTTATTCATTACCACAAATGACCACGAGAGATCAAAACCTTAACAGGTTCTCTTTAATCAGAATCTAGAACTTTTATTCACATACTTACTGGACATTGTGTAACGTGTACTATGACCATGATGTGGGCCGAAAGCATCGGTTTATAACAGTTAAGAGTATACTTTCTGAACTGTTATCACACATTTATCACATGGGGTTTTTTTTTTCACTTCAGACCCGGTTAATACACACACGAACATTTAGCTAGTATGTTTTGATGAAATTATACAGAGTTTATTTGTTCTAGAAAAGATGAACGGTCTCTCAATAAGGCTTTTTGTTATGTTATTGCACCAGATAATGTTCTCACAAAAACGAAAGTAAACATTTTGTATTATGTCCACGTTATTCTTTTACTGATTGACAAAACATCATTATTATTCAATACTTCTGTGAATCTTAGCAAAAATAACCTGCTGATAAAACAGAGTGTTTGGGCCACCGCCGACCATGTCACTTTGATGACCACAGTTCGTTTCAGACGGTTTGTGGTCCTATGTAATTTTTGTCTCATTTTGTGTTTTATTGCAGATAGGCCGTCTAGAGCTAGTCAACGATTTCTTATCTTGTCATAATACTGACAAACCCGTGCTGGCATGGCGCTAAATTTTCAGTTGGGTGGGGTCGCCAAGGGGTATTTTTAACAAAAGACATGTAAGAAAAAAAACAGGTAAGTGAAGTTTTATGTATAAATGTGATTTATTAATGTTACCTACAGCAACATATAAACTACTAAAGACGTAATGTTTATTTTGAAGTATAACTGCCCAAAGTATCATCTATACCTATATGTAAAGCCAACACTTCAAACCTTGTATCCACTGGGTTTCAATTGGGAACCAGGTAAAGGGTCTAAAAAGGAAATAATTCCATTTG
>JARFOD010111507.1:0-15395 GCA_031763545.1 Mopalia muscosa
TATATCAACATCTGACAAAGGAGGGGTACCTGAGGGAAGAAAACATTTTCAAGTTGTCTGTACTCATGGTTATTTCACTTATATTGATTGCTTGTGAGCTTATGATTCAACTCACCATCATTGACAACAAACAAAGACAAATCTGGATGAATACACACATCATAAACAACTGTGTTGCCCCTTTCACTTGAGAGCACCAGGCGACAGGAAGCTCCCTGCGATTGAGTATAGGGCACTGGAATAACCAATACCAAACCTACATGGGGTTAATACACATCCCCCCACATTCAGGGACCTGGCCTCACACTCAAGTAATTGATGACTCTGATGTATGGATAAAAAATTGAGACAAAACCTTGTAAAAAAAAAAACATTGCAACACCTTGGTTCTTTATTCAGCCTTGGACTCATTAGGAGGGAGTCAGTGGTTTAGTACAGTCACACCCAGTTAGGTCACTGCATGGCCCTTTGTCTGTATTCTGACCCATGAAAGACGGAGAGCAAATAACCAATTATGTAGATTTCTTCAACAAATAGACAAAAAGGTTGTTTAATGTTTAAAATCAGAAAAACCTCCAAACGTTGCCCTATATAAGCTCTTACCTATTTGACTGAATGAATCATGGCCAGCTGGGATACACAGTGGTTTGTTGTGGTCGGTCTGAACTGTCTTACTGAAAACCCCAATTACCATTTTTATGAATACATGTAATATAATTTCCAATATGTGGTAATAATATAGACAGGGTTCTCACAGAATTAGAGTCATGAAACTTTTTTTTCACTTTGAAGAGTTGTCTAATATTTTCAAGATCTCAACACAGGAAAAATATGTACAAAAAAAATCTCTATAGAAATGCAAATGCTTGTACTGAGTATCCAGGAGCTTTCAAGCAGTAGCTATAATGGTTTCCCAGGCAATTCTAATATTGGAAAATCTTATTTCATTTTTTCATGAATTTTAAGCAGTTTATTAGACTGTAGGAACCCTAGTCGACCTTGTTAAAGTTAACATACAAGGTATACAAACACTTGAAATTCAGTTATGAGCGAATTCAAAATATTAATAAAGCAGCAGTTACATATAGTGATTAATTGATTGATTGGTGTTTCAGTCGTTCTTTATTGATTGATTGATTGATTGATTGGTGTTTTACACCATTCTTTAGGGTATTTCACTTGTATGGCTACACTGTATTCCAACAAAAAGTGACACAAACACAACCGAGATGTGAAGCATTTCAATAATATTGGAATGTGAATTTTCCTCCAGTGCTAAGTATTCATAAAGACAGCCAGAGGGGCTACATGTAGTGGAGCAAAATATTTAAATGTAAACCACTGGGCAGATGAATCATTATAACTGACAAAACTATTGTACAAATGCTTCACCTGGGGCTGGTAGAAAAGAGAAGAGAACTCAGCAATGCCCTTGACCGAGTTACCAGCTGTTCTTGTTTTGCACTGAAAAACTACAACAACAACAACAACAGGGTTAATATAAAACCTGAAACAAAGCAGGAGGTGTGTTATGCTAAAAACGTATTATCCAAATTCAAAATGACCCCAGACAGCTTCTAGGTTCATTTATAGTTCTAGTGCAGCCTTAAAGATTTGCTCTGCATGAGAAAATAATCTATGCATACAAGAACACCTAGAAACGAAAATGTTTCACATAAATCTGTAGTGATTTTGTTTTTTGTTACCTATTTTTTTTTTAAAACTTCTTGAACACATTCGTGTGCGACTGAGCGTAGCTTCCATGCAAAATTTTATCAATTTTATAAAAGTTCTGCATTAAGGCCAACCTGAAAAGCCTTCACCATAAGTCATAATACAATTTGTTAGAATTCACTTACTTGTAATGAAGCTCCATAAGTGTGTGCCATAAATCGAAGAGTTTTACAAACAACTTTTCTTTTCTCAGAATCAAATTCCTTTGAAAGGAAAAAAAAAAGCATACAAAAGATCATTATACTTAGACGGAAGTGAGTGTAGCATTGTGAACAAAACTGCTAATATTTCTGTATGTACTTTGTCTGTGTCCCAACCAGACCAGATGGCTGTACTAAAATTAATGGTTTGCTAATCGCGGTCCACTAACTACAGCATCAACGTCTGAGACATGCATGTACTTTTGTAAGACGAATACACAGCCAGTTTAAGAACATATATTTATTAGATTACACTATATAGTCCAACAATACGTAACACTGTGTTAACTCTTTGCCTCCGGAACATATTTTTCACATGTGGATCTATTTAGATGGAATATGCTTGTAGAAAATGTAAATTTTTTTTACATTTGTAAAGTCATATGGCCATAACTTTAAAAAGAGTTATAGTTATAGAAAAGTTATATTTTCTTCATCAGGAATTTTTCTCTATCCAAAAAGGTTAAAATATCGCCACTGTCAGCGGCTTGCCAGATGCAAAGAGTTAAATGTTATTGGAATTGGCAGTATCTATCAAAAGTGATAAATATTTAAGACTACAGGACCAATAATAACACCACTTGATTGGGACTGTCGATGATGCAGTAATCAATTCTACTGACATATATATATATACACTAAAATATTTTTATGTCAATTTTTGTTTCTTATCAAAGTTAACGATTCACGATAAAATGAAGGTTGAAAACCAAAAAATTAAACCTGTAAGAGTTTTATACCCATAGTGCAATTAAATAGGCTGTGTGGACATGCTGAAACATTTTGACAGTCCACAAAATCAAGCAATTTCTTCAGGAATTTCCCATCAGTTTATAGATTCAATTTCTAATTAAATGATAATTTTTATTTTCCTGCAAATGGGACTGAACCAATGGGATCAAAATGATACTGACCTGAAATTGATCGTACTTGGCCCCAATTATCACTAGAGGTATTTGGAATAAATTCATCATACTTTTGTCCTGTAAACATAACAGCAAATACAAAATCAATAATTATTGCTGATTTTGTCAATAACAAAAGTTTTACAGAAATTCTTTTTCATGTCAAGTCAATTTTGGAGATATAAAATGAGAACTGATTACAGGGGGTATTGCCATGTTAATGGTATGACAGTAACAGGAGGAGGGTGGAGAATGGCAGGGGAGAGATTTACAATGTCAGGGGTTTTTATAGACAAAATTTTTCAGTGAACTCAATGTCATATTGCCTAAAACTCAATATTTTAGAGTGCCTTCTGAATTTTATAGTTCATGAGTGGCCAAAAGAAGCCAAAACTCAATTTTTTCTAACAAAACTGAATATCAAATTTAAGAAAAACTCAATTTGCCTTTATTTTTCATTGGGGTATTCCCGATTAAAAAATGTCCATAAAAACCCTTGAATGTATCTTGTTTCTTCTTAAAATTTGAGTGATTATTTAATAGTCTTCTACATCTATCAAATTGTGTTCAAATTGCAGTTATTATTTGCACTTTAAACTGAATCCTGAATAAAATATATATTGTTCATATAGCATTTATTATCTTATACATGTATTTACTTACAATAAAACCCAACAAGTGCTGTCTTTATTTTAGGACTTACACTGGACCGAAAGTAAAGATATTACGACTGGACAGTTTATTTTTAAGACATATCCATGAATCCATTAAACAATTTTTATTGGATAAGTTGATGATAACATTCAAAACATTAATAAAAGCCAACAAAAATGTTTGCAAGACAATCTCCAAACCTGGTGATCTCCCCCAAGTCTGTCCCAGGACCTCTGCTTCATTTCTTCCTTCACATCTGGGTTATTTGAGGAGAGTTCTTTAATGACAGAGTCTATTCTTAGTTTAGAGGCTTTTAATAAGCTTTCTAATGTAAACCAAAGTTCATTTGGCTTTGACAAATCCAACATTATAATCAAAGATGTGTTGCTGAAAACAAATAAAAATAAATAAATATAATTTTTTTTACTTTTTTTTTTGTTCAAATAAGTTGCTGTCTTAAATAAAATGTAGGCAGTTATACTTTTCTCAATTCACAAAAAAAAAAAAAAATTTGTTGAAAACAATAGTTGATTTAAAAAAAACTCTCATAGTTTACGACAGAAAAAAATTGTTTAATTACACATTTATTTTGTTTAATCAGACTTAGGTTTCAGTTTGATTGTAAGCCATTTTCAAGAACTCCATCATTTGAAAACCACAACAACAACAAAATCCCAATCTAATTCACATACTTTAGGGGATCTTTTGTTAAAAACAAAATAGCAACATTGAACGTTTATAAATCTATGAACTCACAGTATATTATCAGCATTGATAGGAATGTCGATGAGTTTTGATAGCCAGGTACCTCCCCCTAACTCCCAGATATGTCCCACACTTTTAGCCTAAAAACACAATAAAAGTTTAGTTAATTAAATTTGCAGTATTTCACAGGTCACGGGACAATACCAATATACTATTGATATCTCAGGCCAGTTAATACTGACAAGCAAGAGAATAAAATGATTTGGCAAATTTCAATTTCAAGGAACTATCTTATAAAGTGGGGCTTCATTGCCATGACTACCGGTAACAATTGTATCACCATAGTTATTGCTGCACATGTAATTTACAACCTTCATTAAGTGGCAGTTAGAAGTTAAGAGCACCTTTAAGCAAAGAACAACATAGTATGAAGAACAACTCTCAGCAAGCATTTTCATAATGTTCAAAAGTTAATTTTCCTGCAGTGGAAAATAAAGACAGCATTGCTACCCTTCAAACAAACTGCCCTAAGCCAGAAAGTGAACTAAATAACATATATCTATGTTATTCTAAGAACTAAAAAAAAAATTACCTGTCCATGAGCAAGAAAAAGCAAGTAATATTTCTTGGACCAGTTGCTTCAAAGACGCTTAGTCGCAAACACTGGTCAGGTTAAGTAACTTAAGCGAATTGGACATGAGGTATTGCCTCTAATAGCGAATATAATCTAATAGCATTTCGAGCAACTGACCACTGTAGATGAGCAGTAAGAGCAAAGAGTGAAGCAGCCAAAAGCCTGGCACCAAAGTTTGATTTTGATTGTTTTATTAGGATTTGATGTTATACTCAAGTGTATTTCACTTATAGCAGTGGGGGATCATCCTCTTCACACCATGCCTTACTTAAATAGAGTGGATTCACTCATAGACCTGAGGTACACAGGCGTTTGCACCCATGGGCATTGCATCAAAGTAGGACCAGCAAACCGACACAATTAACATTTAACCATGGTCCCAAATTTTGGATGATTTATTCTCATGAGACTTTATATTATTAGTATCAGAATAACCTTCTGACACAAACAAATGCTTATTTTAATGTCATCAGATAAACTATAAGCTTACATTTTAACATGTTTTTGAGTTTTAATTTTTTTAATAAATACACAATTATACTTTAGTTTGCATTTATAATAATTCAAGATATTTTTAAACAAGAGCTCAAGTGAGTCGCAATATATGCCCGAAGAAATCTTGTCACATGGCATATTAAAATCAGGTTTGAATAGAATCCACCAGGTGACAGCATGTGTAGACAAAAAATATACCAAACAAAAATCCTACCAGGCATCTTGACATGTGGAATATCTTAACTGTCTTGTCAAATGGAACACTCATAGCAACTTAGTTTGATTAGAATTCAACAACAAGTTTTGAAATTAACATACAGAACCAAAATTTAGACTTTGTCGCCAGGTGGCGCCAACTGTAGTTCAATATGGGGCAAAACTAATCCCAAGTGACGTCTTGTCACATGGAACACTCACACTTCATCTCAGTTTGTTTCATGCTGCATGTCAAATCCATATTCCTCAATTAACCCCACGTCAAGGTATGTAATGTTTTTCTAACAACTACCATACATATATAAACCAATAGTTAAACTATGGGTGAGAATATATTTATTACGTCTAAACTTAAATTCATTCATCTAATGCAGAAGTTAACAGTCAAACTAAAAGCTACAAAATAAGACCAAAAACACTGTGATTACAATGTACAAACATATTCTTTACTTACCATATCCAATCGCTGTCATGAAAATTGAAATATTTTCTAAATTATAAATACAAATATTTGGTTTTTAACATTTATAAAAGCAGCCTTATTTACGCATGAACAGACTTGTAATTTTCACAATATAATTGATAAAATACATTTGGCATGGAATCCCTTAACCACTGATATTTGTTTCTTTTTCTCTGTGTATTCAGGAAGATAAGGTTTTAATTGAAACTAATCCAATCAATTCTTAGGCCTTATATATGTATGAAATTAAAGGTACCTTTAAAATGCTTTAAAAAAAACCCCAGTGAAATAGTCAAAATAATTTTTGTTCCTACCAAGTTATGTCCCTTTGATCGACGGCCAAATGTGTACTCCAACCCCACTGTGGATTTCTGCACCTCATCTCTGAAAAACGAATATATCCACAACTAATAATGAAAAAATATATATTATTCTTCAACATAATTGAATTGATATGAGTACAATCTATAGTTCTTAACCATAAAAGAAAGTAGATATAACATCCCTGAAGGTTATTTCACTTGTAACAGCAGGCCAGCCCAATGGGTGATGGACTGATGGTTTTGTTTGTTTGTTTGATTGGTGTTTAACGTCATACTCAAGAGTATTTCCCTTATATGCAATGGATTGTCCACTTCACACTGTAAACTGCCTTATTACAGTGGAAAACCGAGGTGAACGGTAAATCAAAACATGTTCGATTCATTAATGGCACTAGCTACCACTGAGCCACAGCCGCGGGCAAATAGGTGATGGAAGCCACCCTTGATGCCACTGAAAACTAACACAGGCAAGACAGGACGGATACAGGACAATCACAGCACACAATACAAAGACATCACAAACAGATCAGCTTCATGTTGACCTTAACTCTAGGAGAAACAGAGCGACACAGAACTCCCAACCAAGAGATAATTTGGATCATGATCTTCAATTATGTACACTTAAACAAACCTAAATAAAGTACTGGTGCCCCTTGCTTGCTCTCTTCTTGGTCTAATAAAGCATTTTAAATTTACAATTGATAACATTAATCACTTTATGGCAAGGTAGACCAGCCTCCCTATACTTAAACATTGTGGGATGTTGTTGATTTACACAAAAATGTAGTTGAAATTTTTTTAAAATTTTTCACAATGAGATTTGATGTCCAGACAAACTTTCCAGGCAATGTCTGGATTAAAGCTCTCACCTGTCTAAGAAACGCATGATCATTCCAGTCTTCCCCTGCAATCAAATAAACAACTGGTAATATAGTATATGTATATAAATGAACATATCACAACATCTGACCTATGATTATTTTACTTTGTTTGATTGGGGTTTAATGTTGTGTATGTATTTATGGTTATTGCCATCTATCTAACTAAGACATAATCATAGAATGTTCTCACAATAATAAAAAAAATATTGACAGAATATACACTGTGTTGTGTTGTTTGTTTACAATATTTGCTACTAGCATGTGTTTCGTGGTCGGCTCTGAAGTTACAGATAAAGTAGTTCCCATTTTGCTTGCAATCTGTCTAGAGTTCCATGTTTTATATATAGATTTGTAGGTCTGCAGTATATTGAAGTTCAAATAGAAAAGAGTAAAATTCTGGTTTCCTTTCTCCTAATGCTGGAGAAAGATGTTTTTGTTTGTTTGATTTGGGTTTAACGCTGTTTCCAAGGGTATTTCACTTATATCATAATTATATGAACGACGGATTGTCCACTTAACACAGCTCCTTGCCCAATTACAGTGGAAAAAACTGGGATGAAACCCTGTAAAAACCACCCCTGTGATTGCCGGAGCCGCATTATTTGACTCGCTAATATATCTGATAGTCAACAAATGACTGAATCCAATGAATGGTAGATCAAATCAGGATTAGTAAGCACACATGCTATCACTAATCCCCAGCCGCAGGCCAGAAAGAAAGAACAGGAAATCACAATTGATGTTGATCAGACCCTATGCATAGTTGGAAAAAACTGGGATCAAGTTTTTAAGCATGCTAAAAATGACAGTATGAAAAAATCTATTGTTAGGTATTACATATACTTACACAGTTTTTACTCCCAATAACCAGAAGGCATTCATCTCTACTCTCATGCTCAAGGGCTAAAATAATTAAAAGAAAATTTAAAAAAATTTTTTTTATCAAATAATAGCAAACTTAATCATAAAAAAATGCCTCTGTGTAACCAGGATTATCCCTTGGGTTTCGCTTATCAAAGGGTATTCATTGGATTTATAAATCATTAGTAACATACTTTAAAACAAACTGAAAGATAGGAGAAGTGAAAAGAAAGTGTCTAGATCCACCATTCACCTGGCTGAAGGCTGAAGGAATTGTTCCATTCCATGAACAGGGGTTGAAGCACTAACTAACCCAACCAATGGCATTGAATAGTTTTGATTCTATGTTTAAACTTTTTTTTTTTTAAACTGAATATTGGTTTTGGACAACTTTTATATTTTGATCAATCTAAGGTCAGCTCTTAAAGCTGCCTGTTACTTTGACTTCCATCATCCCAAGCATGTAATGAATGAGTCATATTTACAAACTTACTGTACCTTTATTTTTGTTTTCTTCTTCTATGGCTAGATCCCACAGACTTTTTTCTCCTCTGAAAAAAGGGAAATGAAATGAATAAAAATTTTGCATCCAAACTAAATCAAACTTTTATTGGTGATGTCATATTCTCACAGTACTCCCTTGATATTACCACTCCAAGGCATGTGATAACATATACATGTGTTATTATAGCCCTAGTTTACTGTCCTCTGCGATATTATGTACAAACTACAATTGTCCAAAATTCTGTGATAGTGGACACCAATCTTTCTGACATCACTGACACGTCTGTTGAACTTACGTCATTTTTCTTTTGTGTTAACATATTCAGGTAAATATTACAACGTAGGCCTGCATATCTACATATTTTACTATACATCACAAAAAAAAGAGCATACAGCCATACATTTATTTTTGTATGCGCTCCAAAAATATCATAATTATATGATAGTGTGGGGCTGAAGTGAATCAATGAAATGTTTCTTAGAATCTAACATATTCAGATATTCTGTTTTTGACTTGGACAAAAGGGTGTATAATAAATCAGTTATTGGATTATTTGGTTGTGTTTGAACTTGCCCTAGCACTGGGAAACTTCTCCCAAGCTCTCAGCTTCCAACAGTATCAGGAGTCCAGGACCCATACATCTCCATACGATAAAATTATCCCCACTTATCTCCCAATTGAAAGTCATAAAAAGATGTTGCATTTTTTTGGAGACAGTTCCCATGTCTTCTCTATTGTTCTGATATGTCATCAGGTGTATGTATTAAACATTACAATGAATAGTAGACAACTTACCCTCTTGACATTTTCACAGTACTTTGTCAAATTTGCAGATGCTTCCCTCAAACTAAACAGATTCACCGTTAATTAAATTTTGAATTTAAATATTATGAAAATTGGACAACGAACAAGAACAATTTGTTGTCATGCTGCCATGACAAAAATATGTCACATCTGGCTTCCAAACTAAACGATGAAGATTCCAAACATGACCCGGATGACGAGCCGTTCAGATCAAAGTACATGGCACGAGAAATTTTGATCAAAATCAAGGACAAAATCAAGCATTTTTTGGAAGACGAAGTACAGTGCGTGGATTGTCGTTTGTTTTCATTATTAAACATTATAATGAATAGTATGGATGACCAGCCATAGTAAAATGCAAAGATTTTTACATGAAAATTAGATCAAACACATGCAAAAATGGAAAGCCTGAGTGATAATCCAACTAGAGTCTGTATGATAAATATAGATGAATATCACTTTTGTCTGTTAATGTTCAAAATTACCTATTTTTTTTATTTGTCCTATCTTTGTTTGAGCGAGGTTTCAATCACCCGTGGGACTGGCACCCATCATGGGAGAGAAAAGTATGGCATTAAACCCCAATCAAACAAACAAAACCAAATTGCAGACCTACCAAGGCTAATCTACATAAATGTGAACTAAAAGGCGTTTTTGAAAATCGAGAAATAAAAATGTACATGTACTACTCCACTGGGATATTTATATACATATAAGATATTATATATGTATGTACTTTATCAGTAAGCTGTTTTCATGAAAAGTTTGTGATTACTCTTATGTAGCAAACATTCGTGCCTTAAGCAAAAACAGCAATATTAGCAGAACTCTTGATACATTGTTTAGTGTGCAGATAGGTATAATGTATTCAGTCCTGAAACAAGGTGTTGTCAGACAAGTGATCATGAACTCTAACAAAAGTAGTGATACTAGTTTCGGTGCTAAATGCATTTTCTTATTATTGACAAAAGATCCATTTTATTCTCTGAAATTAATCCCTGAATATTGATCATATGCTATTTTTTAATTTTATATTTTTTCAATTTTGATGCATTAATCTTTTGTCATTAAGACAGATAATCTGAAATGGCCTTAATGACCATTTTGTAACCATCAAGTACCATCTAGCTTTTTAACGCATACACAATGTAATGGACACTAATGGAATTTGGCCCCGTACGTTAGGCCTACATGTAGGCTATGGCAATGAACTTGAAATCGAAAGCAGACCCATGATTTATTTAAAATTGGAACCCTAAAATATGTCGACAACTTACCCTCTTGACATTTTCACAGTACTTTGTCAAACTTGCAGATGCTTCCCTCAAACTAAACAGATTCACCGGTGATTAAATTTTGAATTTAAAAATTATGAAAATTGGACAACGAACAAGAACAATTTGTTGTCATGCTGCCATGACAAAAATATGTCACATCTCCGCGCTTCAGGAGTAAATCCCACGCTGATTGGTGGATTGTAGAAAGTGCTTTGTGATTGTCCAATAAAATCGCGCAAATTTCTCAAATGCGCCGTGTTCGTTCACTCTGATTACAACTTCCGCCTGTCAATTCACGGTTTCAGACATTCATCAAGTTATTTTAAAATGGATAATTTTCAACAATACCTGATTGCTGAAGGCTACGAACAATTATCTCTGGCTTCCAAACTAAACGATGAAGATTCCAAACATGACCCGGATGACGAGCCGTTCAGATCAAAGTACATGGCACGAGAAATTTTGATCAAAATCAAAGACAAAATCAAGCATTTTTTGGAAGACGAAGCACAGTGCGTGGATTGTCGTTTGTTTTCAGCTGTCATCGACTTAAAGCTTGGGGTAAATTATATTGAAACAGAGGAAACTCATTTAGGCGACGAAGCCCTCAATAAATGTATGGATGAACTTGAAAAGTACAAATATGACAAGAAAGCATGTAACATTTACCAGACTGCATTGAATCAATGTGGAATTTTGAGCTGTGCTCAAGGAAATTACCCCAAAGCACTATCAAGCTTGGAACAAGCAGAGAGTCTTTATCACCAGTATAAGGCAGATGTTGACGGAAACCCATGGTCTGTGGAAGAACTAACGAAAGAGTCAATTGAAACGCCAGAGCTAATAGAATATCAGCGAGAATCAGCTTTTGAAAATACATATACCTTGACTTTGTACTACATGGCACAAATTTTTGCCAAAACAGACGAGTCAGAAAAAGCTGCTAAATATTGCCAAGTCACATTGCAGCGGCAGTTAGATCATAATCAGTATGAACCGATAGAGTGGGCACTAAATGCAGCAACCTTGTCTCAATACTACATCACAGCAGAAGACTTTTCAATGGCTCGACATTGTTTAGCCAGTGCTACCTGGATGTTCAGGCAAGCCAAAGAAAAGGTATCTGACCTTGACGATGACTCCGAAGAAATGTTAATGCAACGCAAGGCAGACATTGAAAGATGTTGGATTAAATATGGCCTGCTTTTAATGGAATCATCCAGAGATAAATTGTATAAAGAAGTAGAAAATATGGACTTGAATGAAAAAAGTGTGGAGGCAAAAGTGACTGAATCAAAAGAAAATAATGAGGCGATAAATGATAAAATGAAGGAAATGATGTCACTGAGATTTAACTTGGAATTAACATCAATTGAAGAACAGATTTCTTGTGAACAAGTTAACGTCTTTGCTGAAGCAAGAGATGTTTTTCTGTCTGTTCAGAAATGGATTAATTCATCAAAAGAATTTTACAGTTTAGAAAATCATTGTTCCGATCATGTGGAGTTGGTACAAGATCACAGTCGAGCCTTTAAATTGCTGGCCTTTTATGAAATGAATTTGGACAGACAGTGTAAAATGCACAAGCGAAGAATCGATATGTTGGTTGCATTACTTAATGAACTCAATCCTCAACACTATTTATTGGTTTGTAGGCAGTTGATGTATGAAATAGCAGAAACCTACAGTACAATGCTTGATCTTAAGCTGGCTATTGCAGAGTCTGACGGGGGAACCCCTACACCACATGCTGTCAATAAAATGAACTGCCTAACTCAGCAAAGTATCGATCAATATCAAGTTTATTTAAATTCATTGAAAGGGGGTAAACCAGATTTTCCAGATAAATTTGATGAAATGGATGTGCGACCAGCCCTGGTTGCTAAATTCTGCATGGGAAGATTGTTTTCAAAACTCCTGGCTCCAGACTTGTCTCAAAGGTTAACTAACATGCAGAAAAGTTTAGATTGCTATAAATTTCTCGTCGATTATTGTAAGCGTAATCCTGATGCTAAGGAAATTGTTAAAAATGAAGTGGACATTTGTTCGGAGATGGTTGAACTATTACCCCTAAAAATGGCACACGCCAGGTTAAATGAGTCTGCTGAACTGTAAATGGAATAGTTCCTATATGAACACACACAAGTTTGTCTGTTGACACGCTGTGATAATTTTGAGCAGACAGTACAAAGATCTGTTGTTGTGGTGGCTTTCAGCATTTCTTTACTTCATTCTTTCTTATACAATCTATGCTACATGTATGATGTAGGTCTGACTGAAATTGAAAGATCAAATAAATAATAATGAACCCTTGGATATAGTGATAATAGCAGTTTTTCTTTTTTGTGTCTTTTTTTACTTGCACGCATCTTTGCTAGACAAGAGTTTTATTCCGAGCCTACTCCTCTGATGAATAAGATGACCAAGTTTCAAATTAAAGCATCGATAACATACATGTATGGTGAATGTAATACAGTACTCAAGTTTTGGCAATTTGTTCAACTTTGTAAACCAAGTGGTCCACTTGACTATTCACATATCTAGAGTTGGTGTCTGTAGAGGTGAATCACAGTGTTAGCCAGAGGGTTGTCTCAGTGTCTTTTGAGACACCCAAGTCATTTGAAACACCCGTTTTTAGTCAAATTTAACATGGGAAAGATAGTGACACCCTCTTCTTGATTTCTGGCTAAAACTATGAGGTGAACAAGACGGTCGTTGAGTTGGTTGAATACCCCAAACATATCCTTTATTCCACAATACATCACGAACGTTCATCATTGACTTTCACTGTCATTTTTACCAGCTTAATCCTCCTGTAACCCAACATTTCATTGGTTGGGTTACTGTGTAGAAGTAGGCATCCAATCAGGGCAGTTTCTAGAAAAAATTCCCAGGTTCCTATCCCAAATTCTTCAGACCATAATCAGTGTTCTGAACCCGCTTTTAGCTTTGATTATAACAGGAATTTATGAAAATAGTAATATATTGATATTCATTTGAAAATTTTGGGACTTGAAATAGTTTGGGCGCCCATAGGTTTTCCGTAAGTAAAATGGCTCTGGATACTGTCCTGCTGTCATTCATTGGTCTATTGTTTGTTTGATGGGGTGTTATACTGTGCTTACACTACAGAACTAACCTGACCCAGGATGTCAGTCATTGGTCAGCCGTTTAACACTTTGCTTTATTACATAATTCCAAGCATGTGTTCATATGCAGTCCAATAAATCAAGCTAAAAAGCACAAATACGTTACAGTACTCGCGAAGTGCTTGGGTGACTCAAAACTGAACTAGAATGACTCAATCTGAATTAGTACATACATCACCCCAAAATTACAGCTGTAAGTTTGTGTGTTTGATTGGGGTTTAATGCCATATTTAGAGTTTTTTTCACTCAAATGCAGGGAGCCTGCCCAATGGGTCAAGGAAACCACCCTTCAGATCAATGCCAACAAACACTGACCAGATAATAAAATCACAAGACACAATACAAGGACATCACAAAACGGATTCGCTTAGTTTTGCCACTTAGCTCCAAGAGCACCATGGTAATTGGATCATTTTAAATTGGTAGTTTGTTGGCATTTAATAACCCTCTTTAAAGCATAATTTGACTCATTTAAGCTTATTTATGAAGATGTATGTTACAGTCCTCTAATTGAATTGCTTTGACTAAAGAAATACTGGAAATAAAACAATGCTGTCAATACACAAGACAATAATGAACTATACTATTCACAGTAATGATAAATAGTTGAGTAATAATTTATAGGGGAATAATACTAGTAATAAACACAACATTTCACAATTTTCAAACTACCTGCATATTTGTAAAATGAGGAAAATAAACTTTTAAAGCATATACTTTTATTTTCGGATTGATTAATAATTGGATAGTCAAATATTGTAATACACTAAGATTTTTAAACAAATGAGACAACATAAGCCCCATCAGCAAATGAATGGATACAACAGAAGGCATAGCTACACAAGCCACAGATCATAACCTAAATCAGACATGGTCCAGTCAGATTGGCTATGGTAGTCTAGTAATCTCCTGCTTTGTAGAAGGGTCTATTTAAACCTTGGATGTAAGTTCAGCTTCTCCATCATGGTACTGGGTTGCAGGTAGTTCGTTTCTATAGTAGGCCATGGACAGCGGATTACAGACTTTGTTTTAATTTTGTAGAAGGGGGAAATAAAATGTGTTGGCATTTGGTGAGAGGGGTCATTTCAGACATATAGTTGAACATAACTGCTTGTCTCCTTCGAAGGCCAGGACTATCACGTCACATAATAATGGTGCAGCCCATTTAGCCTCTGTATCCAAAATAGGAATTCTCCAACCAATGCAGGAATTTGAAAGCATCACAGAGTCCCTAGTTAATGGTGTCTTCAATTATAGCATAGAGCCACACCTTTGTCAGATTCAGCTTTTTCCGCATCAGAGATGTTATAGACTGTGCCGATTCGCAGAAAGAACTTTTTGAGAACTGATCTGAGTTCATGTTTAAGGTCATAGATGATCATGTCACAGACCAGGTGATAGTAGGCTCTGGCATGTACCTGAAACTGAAGTAGAAAACACATTATCTAGCATGTAACTGAAATAGAAAACCGATCATTCAATAGACCAGGTGATAGTAGGCTCTGGCATGTACCTGAAACTGAAATAGAAAACAGGTCTTTAAATAGACCAGGTGATAGTAGAGTCTATCATGTACCTGAAACTGAAAT
>JARFOD010111518.1:3303-29795 GCA_031763545.1 Mopalia muscosa
AGACTGGACTATTCTTGTGGTGGCGCTGGCATTAGAGTGGTTACATATGGCGTAGATTATACTTTTAACGTTCAACAGAATACGTCCAGATTTACATTCAAGTTAAGCCGAGATCTCTTGCTTACAATTAAATCAGGTATACAGAATATATCACTGGAGGCACAATGTAGAGACTAGTAGTCATTTAAGTCAATTTCGATGTGAAACAAGAGAAACAACACCGAAGTAACACTTGCAAGTATGATAGGATGTAATAGTTTTGATAATATGCTTTACCGCGTCATTCTGTATCAATTCCCTCGTCAGGTGTCATATCAAGGTCGATATACCGCCAAGGGCGTATTCAAAGAACTGGGCTGTAATATTCGCGCAGAAATCACAGGAAACTGACCGTATTGACTCAAGGCCACCAAGCTGTGCTCACGGAATGTCATTAAAGGTCTGCCTTGAAAACGAGTTTTAAGTAGAAAGGGGGGGTTGTGATACAAGTCACGTGTCCAGTGGGCACGGGATTTTCTACATACCACCACACATATGATCGATATCAGCCAACATGTTTTATATCTTTAAAATAAAGTAAGATATTGAAAATCTTATGACAAATCATAAAAAAGACGTAAACCGGTATTTAGCAATCTCATCTTTTCATATTAAAAGCTGACGCAAAGTGAAAAAGGATAATGTCATTTTTTGACAAATGGAAGCAAGTGACAGACGAAATAAACACGACCATCCTGTTTGAAGTAGCTTTCCTATGATAAAGACAGCCAGTAACACATTTTAGCAATACAAAACCGCTGTTTTAAAGTTCAAATTCAATTTTAATACTTTTCCTTGTCAACAGTTAATAATGTCAGAAAAAAAGCATCAATTAACAAAACGAGGAACACAGCCTGCTATACAAAAATGAAGAAAAGTTGCATGCTATTTTTGTTTTCGTCCAAAAACAAACATTTCAAACTATAACTAAAATGAACAAGAAAAAATTATTGCAAATTGCTTAATGTAATAGTTCTTATATGACGGTGTTCTGTTAACAACAAAAATTTACACAAGTACAACTATGAAAAGTGAAGTGTTTTGAAAATAACTGATCATACAGTTCTTCATAGAAAACATAGTTGCACTCTTAACAAACTGCTCTAAGTCTGATAGTATAAATTATATAAATTAAAGATCCTACATACTCTAACGTGGTCATTGATTGGTTTATCGACTTAAAAGAAAAATAACGTCTGATATAAATGATTCACCAAATCTTTTTACAGGTACAAAATGTAAATCTTGGTAAAAAATATCGTTTTTTTTATAAATAATTAGCGAAAGAGTCTCGAGAGCTTTTGAGTATTTCTGCACAAAGATATCCTACACTCGATACAGATACAAGATGCGTAAGTGCTTTACTCTACTTAGTGAAACGTTTGGCTTATTGTCAGAGTTGACAAGCCTGGCTGACAGGAATAAAGCGATGGCGTTTCTTAGAGGCAGTTAAACCGTGCCTTCCAGTTGGTTATTTTCCGAATCCAAGTCTCGAGACCTGGAACGTCTGATGGTAGAAACACGAAAGACAATCGGCCGACCTCAGAAGCGAGCTAGCCACACTGTGTTGCTCTAATGGCAAATACACAACATTCTCTAGCCATCCGACGCAAAAAGGTTACTATCCAATCCAATTGAAAGTTCCATACTCTGTCTAACTTTAATTCTGGAAACAATACCCAAGAAGAAAGAATGCCGACCGATCTAGAAAGGTTTATGTGTGATTCCACTGACAACGCGATATGCACTTTTACTCAAATGTCGCGAGCCAGTCAAGCATTAACCCCAAAACCCTGACGAATAACAAAATAAAACGTAAGTATATCCCCAATAAATTATTCGACTGGAAAGACTTCGTTTTTGTTTTCCAGCGGTATTTGGGATGTCTAGACATCTGTCAAATTAACGCCATCTCGATATTAGGAAGATCTCTCTGTTCGAAGGGTTGAAAGGTGTGATTCTTACGTTGCTGTTCCTGACAAAGCGTTACTTAAAAGTCGATAAGCATGTATCAAGAGCTTCGACAATTTATTGCAAAGATCTATTACTCTGCAGACAGGTAGAGTTCAAATTATAACTGAACTTTTGTTGACGGTACTTATTTTCGTATAATTGCTCATCTTTAGGAGTAGAAAACAGAACCAAAGCAGTATACTCGCATTGGTTTGAAAACAAAACGGACAAATGTTTAATTGACTATTATACATATGTCACTCTATTTGGCATTGTCCTGTGATTTCTGACGTCCGCCCTTCACTCGACAGTTTTAATTATATCTTTTAAATGCCCCAAACAATACCTGACTCATTAATCAAGATGGTCAATGCTTGTAGAGCCGGGAAACCTATCTGTCCTACTGGTTCTCATTCCATTGGAAAGTGTTTGGTTTCTTTAGGTTATTTGGAAACTGTCAGTCCAATTATCAAGCTAGGATGGACAGAATTGCACAAAGGTTTAACAAGATCCAAAAGTCAATATTATAACGGTGGAAGCATTTGTGTTTCTGTCAAAGTCTTGTCTGGAGCAACAACATACAAATGTACATGATACTAGAATAACAGACCTTACTCGATGCCGAATAGAATTAAACAAACCCTTCTAAAGTTTGATTTGAGTTTCACTCCATATGCGTAAGGTTATTTCATCAAAATTACAGCAAAATAGCTTTGGCAATAAGCACGTGCGTGATATCCTCACTGGCATCAAGTTAAATTTGCTATTTCACATACCCCGCTTAACGGGGTGATTTTTAAATATCCCCTCCCCCACACATGGCATTACAGAACAATAAAGGCTTATAATGTAATGCCGTGAGAACTTTGAAGTAATTGTGCATGGAATTAAGATAATGTCACTAGAAATGTGAATGTGGAAGCTAGTGTTGTTGGTTTTGAAAATGAGCTTCATATTAACAGCTGCCAAGAACGGATTGGTCTACTAAGAAAATAAACCTATTTTAGGTTTACTTTTTCATTTCAGTCTTCAACTCTTTTCTTGTACATATATGTCGTTGATACATTTCTGTAAGCCTCAATATATGAACAGCACTAACTGATCTAGATCAAGTTAACTTGTTTAGATAACAAACATGTCTGATTTATATATTTTTTTTCCTTTATTCAAACCTTTCATCATCCACGCCCCACAATAACCCATCCCTACCCATCACACACCATTATTTTATATCGTGTTCTATTTAATAGTATTTTATGCCATTCCATAGTTTTATTGTCTTGACCAACTTGTAGACTGGTCTCTCTTTCGATATGCTTTAGCATCGCCAAATATCATATTGACTACCTTATATGGACATTCATGCTTTGGGAATCGAACAACTAGCATGATTGTCCAAGAGTAAACCAGTGTGGGTGGTAAACCAACATCGAGCGTTGAGAAAGAATGGCTGATCAAATATCATCCTCAATGACAAACTCCGTCAACGATTATTGTCATGCCATCTTGGGAATTATTATTTAAAAAACTTGCTTATTAGTGAATCCGGTTTAGTCCATTCGATACTCCGTGAATACTGGAATTGACAACGAACACAGATCCGTGTGAAGTGGTGGGATTGGGGTCAACATTATACTATAACGCAAGTCGAGGATTCATGCCAAAATAACATATTTTTCTTCTTTTGTTAGGAAGAGAGAGAGAGAGGGGGGAGGGGGAGGGGGAGAAGTGTGATACACATTTTGAGGGTTCTGGAATACCTGTAGCATTTAAGCAAGTTGTAAGACAGTTTAGCAACAGCATTTTTAATATGCTGGAATTCTTTATATAGTATGAAACAACCACCAGCTGGTAACTATACAATCCTTTACTATAAATATCATTAAACTGTAATCCTTTCTTAGAAGAAAACGCCTATACACTTTTCACTCTGACATATTGACATATGCGGGGATATTACATGTTGCATGTAGGTCAAATACAATAGAAAAACAGTGGCCCTTACGCAAGATCGATTTATCAATTTTAAAAGGTCGACCAACAATTAAGTTTGTACAATGAATAATTTAATATTTTGTTTAAGACCAATTGAGCTGATATCAGTGCTAACACATATTTTTTCCCTTCAATGTAAATACAAGCTGCGTGGGCTCTTACCCCAAATCTATAAATCATTATAAAACATCGGTGGCCATTGTAGATAGCAATTATTATCTGTGTATTTGGCTTGAAAACACGTTTACCTTTTTAGTGTTAACGGCATGTTTAATCAGGCAATTGTTTGATTGAGGTTGAATTCGTATTTAAGGATATTTCACTCATATTGCGGCGTACAAGCCACATGCGTCAAACAATGACAAGAAAAAAAACCCCCAAACGATTACATCATATTTATTGTCCCTTAGATCCGACATCATCATGTTTGTAGGAAGTTCCCTCCGATTGGAAGCCAATTGAATAAAGTTGATGTCCATGGCATTATTATGACACTTTTTAATGACACTACATGCAGAAACAGATGAAAATCAAAAAATACAAATAACAACAACAACAACAATGAGAGATTACTAAACAACGATTAACGATAGCACAAAGCAGTTAAACACAAGTGTTGCTTGTCTGTTTAAGCAAAATATATAACAAACTATATCACAAGTCAGTGGCCCCATGGTCATCTATACACAGCAACAAATTCCAAAATTACAAAACAGTAATAGTAAATAAGCTCACTAAAAAACCCCGCAACCTTACACAATTATCGGATACGATCTTAAATATTTAGCTTATAGTATTATTTTCGTTATTAATTTTCTAACATCTTAATGGTTTAGCAGCCGCTTTGGAAAAGTATGTTATCAAGAATACGTCGAGTCAGAATTCAGAAGAAAATATTCAGAAGTGAATACTTCGTTTGGGATCATCAACAACTAGTTGTTATTATGAACGATCACCGTTGCTGGGTGTGGACATAAACACCATTCCACTATGAGACAGCATGGTTGTATAAGTAAAACTGTTGTAATTACGATATTAAATGCCGATCAAACAAAGCAAATCACCACGAAAATATACAACTTACTCTAGTGAAACACAGCATTGTCCAAACGTCTGCATTTTGTGCAACACTCGAGTGGTATTCATCACAAGTCGCATCCATTACCGGGAAAATCTTCAAGGTAAATCCATAATAACTGAACTAGGACTGAATAATAGAACCATGGAGAAACAAAAACAGATTCCAATCGGAAGAGCTGAACTGATTGTTGATGAGCACCCGTCCAAGACATCCAAAAACTAAACAAAAAATGAACGTTGTGTCAAAGAGAACAGGCGTCCATATAACAACCGATAACTGATACCAAATAAATGTGGGTGACCTAATCAATGCATTAACTTGAATGGCAATGAAAAGCTGTCTTGAATATTTGTTGGTTGCAGGTTATGACGATACACTAAACAACATGAGAACTTTGGGTCGAACGGAACCAGTCTCGTCGCTAACTTCATGAACTCACATTTGATGTAACCAGAAACTGAGCATGGAGACGAACGGTGTAACGACAGATCAGAGCTCCGCTAATGACGTCCTATGAAGCTATGCCAACGACTATTAACATCAAGTTAAGTAATATCCTCACGACTATATTTAATTATCTGCTTACTGATACGGCTCACGTCCCCCAACGACTAATCCTTGAAGAGCATTTTCTGCAGGTATACCTTGATCATTGCCATGTTTGAGGGTACGCTATAACCTGGATTACACGACATGAAGTATCAAGTTACCGTGAGACACATCGGGAAACAGGTAAAGGAAAGCACAGAGGTTACCGGTTGCCAATCATTAACCTGGATGAAATTGAACATTCCGTCTTCAGTAATTTGGTCATTTACAAGTTTGCATCGGCTATAAAGTTAAGCCAGCATCTTCCCAGTTTTAGTTGTCAACGTTTTTTCACATAGTATTCAATATGTTTGCAGTTAATAAGTGTCATTTCAAATTGTCAATATAGGCGCACTGCCACATACAATATCCTGTCCTAATATGCAATACTATATCTCACTGCTTCTCGGCAAAGATGCCCTTAATATCCTCTTCGATTGTCTGACAGAAGCATCTGACCGCTCTGTCTAAGAAGGCATTAGGATCGGTGCAGCAACCGTCTAACCTCCATGCACTGCAGCGTGAGACAAAGGCGTTCTCTTGTCACATCGTGAGTCCAACTCGCACACGAGAACGGCTGGCCCTAAGGTGTTCGCGACGTTTTAATCACCTGATCCGCTGCCTGTCTCCATAAGTAACTAACGGCCAGCCGATGACCTTCCACTCTGCTCAACCTCCGTTATTAAGCTTTGTCGCGGAAAAATGCTCTGTCGTTAAAAGAATCGATAAATGTATCAAACCCAGGAAGATTTCCGCGGATGGTTAAACAATGGTCACGTCGTCTTCAAAGAGGAAAAAAATTATAAGTAAACTGATAAAATTGGAATATTTTTTTTCTGGTCGTTATTATTTCTTTTTCCAAAGAAATAAAATACAACAAAGAGTGTCTTGTACAAATCATTATTTGTCTCCAATTTGGTATACCGATATAGTATTCTCAAGTTGTATTAAAATGAATTTTAATATGTCTGTGATTATTTTTTATTCTCACATACATGTATCATTGATATTTGGCGGAAAAATCCAAAAGCAACATCCGAGGATGACCCTGATCTCTTAATAGTCACTCTTAATCAGAGTATGTCTTGTTTTGTAAACTAAGTGATCAGAATATTCCGTCTGGTTTTTAAAATTGAGTTTAAATTTGTAAATGGTTCCATCAGAATCAATTTGGTGGGCTTGCACGATAAACAATATTTTTCATGTAGAATCTCAACGAACGATTACCTTTCCTTGGACATTGTACCAGTCTGCCAATCCCATTTGGCGGGGCAGAAGTTGTCTTAGATGTAGCTTCTCAATGGGACACGAGGTTGACGTTATTCGAATAAAAATAAGTAAGTTAGACTACAACTAAGCTTTTTCAGTTTGAACGTACTTTCTGTTCTGTCCACAGGGAAATTTTTAGATGAGTGAGATTATCTACTGTGGGCTCGAGTAGCTATTAGATCCTAACACCAGATTTAACCGCTAATAATGGATTACTGGATGCTAGCTTAAACATGACCTGACGTCATGTAATATAGGATTAAATTAAATAACGTTTGAAACAATCGGACCCGGAACGAATATATGGCTTGCCTATATCAAACAAACAAAAAAATAAATAAATAAAAGCTTTAATTGTGTCAGGCCTATAAATGTTGGGAGGAGGGATTTACAGGGGGTCGCAATGGCAAAGGGAGCTGATGTAGCCCTGTGTATAAACAAAATTGGATCACCCATTGAAATTATATAAGAAATACTCCAGTGATAGTGACGTTTTACAATTTAAGATGCTCTAATGGCTACTCATTGCGCAAGAGCCTATGGTTTATCGAAGGTCTTCTTAATGGGTAAAGTGTTTGCGTGCGATCGGATAAAGTTGCACCGCTTACGCTGATTTTATCAGGTAGTTGGATTTGTAAACAGCCCACTCAGCTTACAGCCTGGGAGACCTGTTGAGGGAAATTGATTTTGTTGAAGCCGAAGAGCGACGAGCCGTGAAAGCTAGGGATATCCTCTCTCTTCTGGCTTGATGCTAGAACCATTTGGGCCGAATTAACAGCTCAGTTTGATATAATCACCATTCGCATATCATCAATTTTGTCTGTGAGCCAGCCTGGCAACAGCTTTGTGTTTTGCTTGTCTTACATCATTATTACCCAGTAGAAGGCTTCGCAATCGCTGCCTAATATAAAAAAGGTATATTCTTCTTAACTAACAAATAGATATCCATGTCGATTTTTTTCTGTTGTCGATTTTCAAAGAAATAAAGTAGAAAGCATAAACGTATACAATCTTTTTTGTACCTAAGATGGAACCAACATATTACACGAAAGTTCAGTTAACGCACCGTAGGCTACTGAGAATATATAAGCACTGATTTTAACCTTTGTCCCAAGCTAACGTCTTACACATGCTCATTATTCGCTCCCTAACAAGTAGATATAAGAACGAATATAAACGTTTGTCCTAAATCAACATCTTACACAAAGGTTTAGTATTCGCTCACTGATGAATTCTTATAAGCACTTATATAAACATTTGTCCAAAGCCAGCAACTTACACAAAAGTTCAGCATTCGGTCCCCAACGAGTACATATAAGCACGGATATGGACATTCGTCCAAAGCCAATATCTTACACAAAGGTTTAGTATTCGCTCACTGATGAGTTCCTATACACACTTATATCAACGTTTGTCCAAAACCAATATCTTACACAAAAGTTTAGTTTTCGCTCACTGATGAGTTATTGTTAGCACTGACATAAACGTTTGTCACAAGCCAACATCTTGCTATGTTCAATGTCCCTCCCTTAACTTATTATGAAGTATGATTATTGTAAAATGTAAATGTTCGCCTTTAAAAGACCGTGGAGTGTGCAGTGTTTATGTTCATATCGCGCATTCTTATTGCAGGCTGGGGCGTGGGACATTGGGAATTATTATTTTGTCTGTTAAAGTTATCTCCTCTTCGCTCATGTGTAAACATTTCCAATAATTGCAGTCGCCTCCCCGTAGTCTCCTGTAAACCAAACTCTAACACGGCACGAAAGTCTGGAAGTATTGCGGCCAAGAAATTAAAAAAACACAATGGCCGACAAGATTTTAAATTTCTTCAATGCTACCAGACTAGTATGCGGTAGTGGAGGTTAAGGCAACAAGAGCCTGATTCACTCGCGACTATCTACCCGTCACGTGAAAGTTTCCTCTTGTAAAGCCGATACCATTACAGTTCTAAAGAGGGCTGCAATGTCATTCTGACACTGAATTGAACTTATTCGGCGATTCGCGCTAGTTGAGCAGCCAATAAAGGAGCTTACACGTCATGCAATTTAATTCTCAAACAAACAGTAAATATAAAACATAAAATAGCGTGTTATCCTTAGGCGTTGGAGGTCTCATTAGATGGTATGGATTACAACTTTTCTGTTTATTGAATACTGCGTTTCTATATTATTCTGAAAATCGCTCTCAAGTACAAGGTGACTTAAAAACTACCTCTAGAGTCTTCGTTTGTTTTTTTGATTGATGTTTAATGTCGTACTCTAGGGTATTTCACTTATATGACGACGGATTGTCCACTTCACACTGTACACAGCCTTTATACGGATGAAAACCGGGAGGAAACCTCGTAAAAGCCACCCCCGCGATTGCCGGAGCCACAACATGTAACTTGCTCATATACCTGATAGTCGACAGGCGGACTCATTCCCGTGAACGGTAAATCGAAGCCGGTTCAGTTTAGGATGGGCACTCGCCACCACTGAGCCACTGCCGCGGTCCACCTCTAGAGTGAGATTGAAACGTTGCAGTCAATAAACTTAGACTGTCCATGCCATTCAAGATGCTCTTCTGAGTTCTAAATGACACTTAAAGTAGAATATGTCACATTAATGCCTACTGCTCTTTCCTCTTCGCAGATTAAAGTTTTTATTTGGATTATTAGACATTAGGAATATATTTGTCGGGACAAAGAAGGAAGTCGTTAAAAACTGAATATAAATGTACGCTATGTCAATAATTATTACACCTTAATCCATTAACATAGAACAATCGATAGTTCATTGTGAGATTTGAATATACAGCTCTTCGCTTAATGTAATCGATTCGAAACACTTTAGACTACATTCCCATGAGAACGGTACACACTTATTGACACACAATTAAATTCTACATCGCATGAGTTAAATAGTTATGGTAGGGGATGTATAACATCTATACCTACAGGCTTAAGGTACACTTTACATTAATGCTAACTGTTAACTACATGAACCAAACACAGATAATGTTGTAAATTCCAGAATTTATACAAACAAGTCTGTGTAATAATGAGTGTTACATTAAGTACACGATAAAGACGCACATAGCAATTATGCGTACATTTGTTATATCTCATTTAAATATTACTCCGTGTATGAAAGGGTACACAATGCAGGCGTTCACTTTAATTATCGGCTGTATGTGTACATTTATTTATGGTCCATCCTGTTTGCCTTACTCCATTTGTCAATAAAACCTTCTTTTATTAAGGAGGGAATTCATTAAATCAACAATTATCCCGACTACAAGAATGTATATAGCAAAGCACGTTTGTCGCTATGACATTACATAAAGCGCCAGTCGAGACATCAAAGATAACAAAGAAACTATTCAACCTGGAATAAAATTAATAATTTGGTGAACTGATCTACTGAAAATAAAGATCTTACCTTATTCCAAGACTCATTCTTGAATTTTCTTGAAACGACAGTTTCTTGGGAACATTGACACGCACTGGTCGTTTGTACAGAGCTGAGTCCGAGACTTTGTGACGAACTCTATGAAACGGTGGATGAGACAAAAGCTTTCTGTATGGTTTCTTTCTGGGAACCGGTGGGTTGGCGTCTGATTGTACAGTAGCTGGTTTAGGTATACGTTCGTCGTCTGACGAATGCTCGGAGTCGTCAGCACCGTCGGTGTCACTGTGGCGATTTGAGGCTTTACAGTACAACGTTTTGTGACCTGATGGTAATAAAGCACACTGAATTGCTACATCACGCTGCCACGGGAATCGAGCCTCAAAGCTTTCACCAACAATGTCAAATTTGTTAAAATTGTCCTTTTCAGGACATGATATAGTGCTGAGAGGTCGGCGTGATTTGCTTACGTTTGACTTGACGTAACTCTCTAACTCTTCCTCAACATCCGACGCTTGGTCAAAGTAAAATCCTTTCCTCGTAGAAACAGGCGCCGAAGACGTCACGGGATTGTTAATAAAAGAACACGTCTGACCGGCAATTGCAGACGTTGAATAATGACGTCGCTTAATCTCAGCTGTGAAACGTGTATTTTTGACGCAGTTATTTTTGTCCTCAATTCCGTTCGCTATGTCACAGTTGTCCAAGACTGGTTGATCGATGACGGCTAATCGACGAAGTCTCCGGGCCACACGAACTCTTGCCAGACCTGTGTCTTCAGTTCCTCTCTGGAAACCCATAGTGCTATCTGTTCCGACTATTCCAAAGTAACTGGCATTCTCCATACGGCTTCCTTCTGCAATCAAGGATATTAAAATGCCTGATTAGAAAGTATTTTGTGTGCGTATGCGAGCACGATTGGCCTTTACGTTGACAAGTTGCTGCCCCAAATAGCCACTTGTGTTATTTATCGGTTCCTTCATGACGACAATATCCCATAGTGGGGCGTAACCCTATCAGTTCAACTCACAATTACTAACTATGTGTTTAATACAGGCCAATATCACACTTTCAACTTGATGAATCTGATTGCAAGAGAAATATTCCAAAGTGGTTTATAAATAGTTCCTCATCAATGGCATAGCATCCAAGTCACTTAAAACTAGGCTAAATAGTATCAATTCAATTCGATTCGATTGATTACTTTAGTCCCGGCTGAGGATACCTATATACATTCATTAATACACTCAATATGCCCTCTTGTGATAAAGCATTGAGTTGCTTAATTATCGAGCGATATTGCATAATATGTTTGTTTGATTGGACGTTAACGTAGTCCTTAAGTTTATTTCACTAACAAACACAGGACTATCACAGGACGCAATACAGACATCACAACTAGAAGGGCTTGGTGTTGCCACTTAGCGCTGAGAGCACCAAGGCAACATAAAGCTCCCTCCCAACACAATGGGGGACCGCGGTCGTGGCTTTATAGAGGTAGCGAGTGCGCTTCCTAAACTGAACCTGCTTCGATTTACCGTTCACCGGATCGAGCGCGCTAGTGGAGGTGGTTTTTACGAGGTTTCTTCCCGATTTTCCACTGTTATAAGGCTGGGTACAGTGTGAAGTGGACAATCCGTCGTCACATAAGTGAAATACCCTTAAGTACGACGTTAAACACCAATCAAAGAAACAAACAAACCCAACCTTGTGGCATATGATTCAACGCTAAGATAAAGTACTATTATTATCTTGGAAAATAAGTTGGACGGTATAACTTCTTATGGAATTCTTTCTGTAAACATTTAAGGGATATCGCATATAAGGACTGTATCTTAAGAAACAATGATTTAAATGTAAGATTAAGGCTAATGATATAAAGGTCAGTTTTAATATAATTATTTACAAAGGAATATAAAAACGTACCTTTAAACTAAAATATAATTGTTATTGTTTGATGAGGAATTTCATTGTGTAGCTGTGACGTCTCCAAGTGACAACCGTCAAATAACATAGCATAGCTAAAACCCGTGATTAAGCGCAAAGTTTATATTCAATTAATTGTCATTAACGAATTAGTAGTTAAAATATGATAATTTAATTTCTACATAACAATTTGCTTCTGTTCTTATCCTATTTTGCCCACAATGTTAAAAATAAAAATAAAAATTGTAGCTCTCGCGAGTTTGAGGCTGTCTTTCGAACCAACTTCCAAATCGGAAATTTTCAAACGAATGCTGAAAGGGTTAGGTTTTTACCAATTGTATTGTTTCTTGGTTTTCCATGAATTGTCGACAATGCAGTCGTCACATAAGTGAAATTCAATTGAATACGACTTATAACACTAATTAAACATACAAATTGGCTAGCATCACATAGTTCATATACATGTACGCTATATTTGTTTGTTTGTTTGCATTGGGCTTTACGGCGGACTTAAGGTTAATTCACTCACATGACAGCATGCCAGCCCAATGGGTGAAGAAAATCACCCTTGACGACGCTGGCAGCAAACGACGAACAGACGGAGATAAATAGGCCTACAGGACAATCGCAGGGCGTAATAAAAAGACATTACCAAACCGATCAGCTTTATGTTCCCCTTTAGATGCGAGAACGCCAAGGCAACCGGAAGTTTCAGTTCATATATAGGAGTGGTAATTCTCAATATACCTTCATATAGGATTGAGCCCTCTGGCAAAGACGAGTATAACTATAGTATAATTATGCTTTCAGCCATGGGCGAACATAAATTTAGCAACAGAACATCCTGGTTATGGGGTTTCACTCTTTGGAAGTGCACCACCGCCATATAAGTGGAACACCACCATTAAGCACGACGCAAAACACAAATCGATCAATCACATCTGCTTCCAGCCTCTGCGTTATTTTGTTTTAGTTTACATTTTTTTCCCATCGATATACAATGATTTATAGCTTGTAAATAAAACTGTAAAAGCAGGTTATAACTACAATTTGTTTAGAGAGTTCCTTTCCTATATATTTCAAATCAACGTAATATATAGACATACCTAATATTATATACATCCCTACACGACATATTTGTTAACTACCATGGTTTCTAAGGAGGTTGATTGCAATTTGGAGTATTCTAGATGTAGTTACAACATCGGATAGAACAAATTTCACTTTTATGTGTGCAAAATGTTATAATTAATTTGTCTCGGAGTCGATCTATCTGCTTGTATGGTGTTTGGAGCGGAAATCCTGTGTTCTGTTTGCTTGTTTGTGGTTTGACGCCATACTCAAAGGCGATATTTTTCTTATATGCCAGCCTACAGTTCTACGAAAATTAAGGTTATTTCACTCATATATCGGTTTGCCAGCCCAATGGGTAGAGGAAACCTCCAAGGTAACGGCAAGACAGGTCCGTCAAAAGAGGCAATTACAACGACGCCCGCTTGATCCAGGAATCTTCAGATAATTATGACTTATTCATTGAACGCAACTAAACACGACCCACATTCACACAACTTACCCTCAGAGTATAGTAGATGTTAAGTCATATTGACAACGTGCAGTAGTAGACCAACGTGACTGGTACAATAAGACAATGAAGCGAATCATCCATTGCACTAGTAGAACAGCCACTGCCAAATACACCGGTGCAACGTTTATGAATTTGTAAGGCGTCTCAAAACTCGTTTTTCTGTAAGTCAAGCAGGACGCCCCATGTCTGCAGATATTTCAATTTATGGCTTAAATGTTTTCACAAACTAATGGTAAAAAAATTCTGCACTTTAGATTGAGACAGTAATCCCGGGTTTCCATAGTCACTTGTGTCACGCGACATGACATGTCAACGGCTGGTTATGATTTTTGTGTTTACATAATAATCCACCATTTTTGTCAATATTTGTATAATAATAAAAAAAGCAGCTGAGCTGAGCGAATAAACACTCAACATGTCAGAACCAACGGAGATCGCAATGAAGGGTAAACACTCGACATAATACGTTATGGATGTCTTCTATTATACTGCAGATGTGAGATATTATAAGACTATAACACTGAAGGAATGTATATATGTTAGAGTGAGACCTTGATTTACTGTTACACTGTATGGTAATGACTTGTTAACAAAAATATTGATTAAACAGCCATAAAAAATACCTAAACAGTGGTCGCCGTCAGGAACAGAAAGCTGTTACAGGGGGGGGGGGGGAGGGGGGGGGGGGTCAACAAAATTTGTGGGGGGGACTTTTTCCATCAGAAGACAGGATATGCATTATTACAAACTAGAGAAGTAGAGTAAACTTACAACTCCAATAAAAGATACACGTGGATACATGGTGATTCAATAGTTTATTTTAAAACCATTATCAAGAAAGACTCACCATGTATCCATGACTTGTGTATCTTTTATTGGAGTTGTAAGTTTACTGTACTTTGTGAACTCATCAGTGGAAATAATGCTATATGCCATTTTACATGTAAATACTTGCCATTGTTTATCGGTGGACACTGTGGTGGTTATATGTGTATTGTTCCTGTTAAATAAATTGCTTATATAACTCTTCTAGTACTGACAATGGATGCCCACAACTGTCTATGCACAACAGACCATATAATCTACTAATGAATGTATCTTCTATGTGTGAATGGCCTTAACAGACGAGGACGATTGGTTTATTTTACATTGACAATTAAAATTGTTACTTTCATGTATTGTTACTTTTTAAATTATTATAATTTGTTCATCTCCCTCTTCTTAATCATTGCTTTTATCTATGTATACCTCAGGATATTACCAGACTCATGAGCCATGACTACTAAATGTAAACTGTATAATACAACCTACATAAAATACTGATTTTGAATGTTGATTAAAGTTGTATGTCAATAAAGTCGAAATCTTCACAGACTACAGTGCGAATTATTTAATGTTTTAATGCAGGGTTTTTTAATGCATAACTTATGTTTACTATAATAGCGAGACATGTCACATGGGCGGCGGAAGCGTGAGGCTAAAGCAGCGCATGTTTTTGTTTGTTGTATGTTTGGTTGTTTAAAACCAATCCGGGACTGGAACCCACGACATTCAAAGTAAGGCACCGAATCACAAGCGCAATAACACTCATTTACCAGGCCTTCCATTTCCTGAACAAGACTCTGAACAAAATATACGACAAACAAATATACCTATAAAACCTATGTGCTATACTATTACAGCAGAAAATCGCAGACTACATGTACATAGTACAAATATTATGTAATTTTAGAAATATATATTAAATCACACAGTAACTAACTTTTGTCATAGATATATTCCGACATTTCTAAATATAGGATGAGGTTAGGATGCGTCTTCGCTAGATTTCCTCGCATTCTAGACCCGTATTAACCTTAAAACTAACATGGTTGTTTTTATACCACAACATTGCAAGAAAGCTTTTATCGGGTTCCATAGTTTAACATGTTGATGCTAATTTTACATCTCCTATATGTGACAAAAGGGACTCATTAAAACCCGAGATAACACCTTACACAACACTTTTGTGAGGTTCGTACTGAGCTATTGACACTATAATTGATCAATCTTGTGGATCTCTGTGTATTCGTGAACTATTTCTCGGCACACACAATACCTCATTCTAGATGCGGACATATAGACTATATAATATATAGAATACCGCAGTCAACTTTATTTAAATATAGCTGAAAACCGAGAGGAAATCTCACCCCCCCATAATACATCTTATATTAGCCCCAGCTATAACACTCATGTCTGTATATGTCCACACATAAGGCGACAGACACTTCATTTATTTTGAATAATGCGCATATTTTACAAATGTATTTTTACATATAGTTTTAAAAATCAATTCACTTGCTGGTGTCCGGCTCCAGAGTCAAGTTTATACATCCTCACGGTTTTGCTTTAAAATCTTGTCTCGAATTTTCAACCACAAAAACTTTCTTTACAGTCATTTACGCCGTCAATAAAATATCCCTTAGTTGGTAATGCATTGGTGCTGTGTCTATACTATCCAGTATCTAGACATTCCACTCAAAACCAGATAACATGTGAAATTAAATCGCATGCCGACAATCGTCGTGATACTCGAAGTATATGTAAGCAAAACACTGTACTTACAGCAAAACGGCCAAGGTATCCAACTGAAGAGAAATAATAACTGTTTTGAGACGACAAGCCGAAATTCAGTTCGTGTATCCACGTCTTAAATTTATCCAGCGTTTACATGCATGTAGACGCCCGATCCGCATAAACTGTCATAACTGTCATTAGGCTGAATATATGCATATAAGTAGTTAAATGCAACAGTGGTATATCTAAGCCTACATATATAAATCAGCCTTAATAAATATATCAGATATACGGTAACTATATATGACCAGTCTAGATGTGACATGAATATATAATATAAAATCTAGATGATTGCGGGGGTCCTTCTTTAGGCCTATGTGTCAGGTGACAGTTATTGTAAAATCGGATTGTGTATAGCCGTTACATTTATAAGGTATAGACAACGTGAACACAGGTGACCCGTGTCCAGTTGTAACATTTTGTATTGATCAGTTATATCCGGCATTCCAAGGACTAACGCATTGCAACTGCTTAGATAATACAATTAGTGAGATTTTCTGTATTAGCAATTAAACATCGATGAGTAATTGGCCGGAACTGGTAACTCTATCACGTGTTTAGCGAATTAGATCTACCATACTTAATTGAATTTAACTTTATCTAAATTCTGCCGGAAATTGTTCAAAAATGAGATATAGACCTATAAATAGTGATACTCAGGTCTTATTGGAGCGAAACTTTTACGATTCGACCCAACGACAAATTAACCAGGAGAGGCTTTAACTAGGAAGGGGACTAATGGCTCTATTTGGAAAAGTCGACTTAGTCTATGTGTAAAGGCGATAAATTAATTATATGTCCTGTTAAACTCATGCAGTATAGTATAAACTTTTGTCTGGAAGTTTCTTTGTTTTATTACTGTTTGCGTTCAAATGAATTCGTATTGTCAATCTTTGCTGGAAAATCTAGAGTAAACCTCTAAAAGCCGAACTCCTTGAGCTCCCAACAGTCATGAATATATCGGCTGATATGCTATGTAAAAGTACCCCTTAATCCATAACACGATAAGCCATTAACCTATAAAAGACTATAAAGCTTTTCGGATACATTTGGTTTGAACCTTGCTTTAAAAGATGTTCGTTTGCTCCTTAGGATTGACTGTCAGGTCTGTCAGTTCGTTTTGTTCGCAATTCAGCAGCGTTATAAGGCAATGACTGTAACGATAACATGTTCTGGACACCGATGGGTTAACCGGTATGTACTTACCTGTACAGCTATTGTATCCCTAGCCGACCACCTTTTAATGGAATCATATTAGTGTGACGCTAAAAGTTTAACAAATCTTTTATTAAACAAACCTCTTCAGGTCATAGGTGAAATTTTCAATTTTGGCATCGTTAATGGGAGTTATTTTTCAACCAACCACCCCACCCTCACAAAATCAGTATTCGATCCCCGTCTGACAAACAAAGACAGAATTCCCTGTTGGATTCGATTATGTTTGTTAGTTGACAATAGGACGATAATGAGATGAAATATATCACATACTAAATAAATGGATTTTACTAACTCTATTGTCCCGTGCTGCACTTCTCGTACACACATGTCTACATGAAAATATACCACAGTTTGTTTTATATTGTTTCTAGTCTGTACCATTAACCATGGTGCCAATCGCGCCGAAGCTGTGGGATAACACAAATAAAATTTGATACATTCATATTAAACCCGGTCTCAAACATGCCTGTATTTGTTGAATCACCAAAGAAAATATTAAAGAATCGATAGGATAATATTTATTCAGATGGAGAGAAAAAAAGTGCTCTGTCGGAAATCGAATTCGATGTCTATAAATGGCAATCAAAGACATTTATAAAGGTGAGAATGTTGATTTGTCTATATGTAAACATTGTGTCTCCAAAGTAGCAGCTTGTCATATTGGTATATTATATGTATGAAGCCCTGTGTGAATAAAATTGTCACAGCCACCCATAAAGAATGAGCACGAAAATGGACACTGTGTAGGTATTTCTAAAATTAAACGGACAATATTCACATTTCTGAGTAGGGATGAGGTAGTGTGTTAAATATTGCTTTCCTGCTTGAATAATATTATGGATATTTTAATATTTCTTCACAAATGCGTTTTGTATGTGTCAAGGGAAACAACTCTTGTCACTATGAGGGCAGAAACTGTATATAATCGAATACATTCAACATGTATATGGCAATGTCGATGATAAACCTAAAACCAATGTACGCTACTTAGAATACAACTGTTTACTGGACGCTAAATGAGTTGTTAAAATGTTATTTCAAATTTAAGCCGTGGTGTAAATTATTTTCTTTTGTTATTTATAATTTAATTTTTCCGATTATAGAAAAAAATGTAGACCATAGATATATGTCTATAAAATCGATGGACAAAGTGCAATACATATTGAACATTTTATTATTTTATGTCATAATGTAGCTATACACATATATTATATTTGAAAATGACTGGCTAGCTAATAGCGATATTAATTATTGTAACGTATGTCTATATGTTGTACGATGTATGCTTCAGCCTCTCTGGGCCACGTGACATTTGTAGATAGTGTTTTTTGTTTTATTTAGAAAGGAAAGTAGGCTTAATGTTAACACATATAAAGTGTGTGTTATGTAGTAAAAATAAACCCTATACAAAAATGGCAATGTTATTGTAATACACACACTACATAGATCTTATCATATTTATTTAACTATATGCAAATATAGACCTAGGAAGGACAGCATTCAACTCGCTGCTAATCCACTGATCTAGCTACGTTAAATAAAATAGAGCAAAATACGCCTTTTGGATTTATCTAATTTTCTGTGTTATACGTATTGAAAAATATATCAGAATCTTAAAAGGATTTTGGAATACCGATTAAAAATATATGCACGAAGGCATGGAGGCTTTCAATGTTCAGGTTTATATTTGCTCCCCACAACCCAGTGGTACTGTGCTATCTCATGCGGATCCGGCACAATCCTTTTCCAAACAACGTCTAGCAGACTACCTACGAATGACCAATGATAGAGCCCCCTTATCAAAACTTGGTAAGGCCAAGTTGACGACTTTCACTCACCCTCCTTGTTATGTAACAGGTTTTGATGCCAGGAAGGTTATATGTATCAGGTTTTTATTTCGGCATTGCTTAAATATTCATTACAAATAGCTTTAAGTCGTTAAATTAAACTAAACGAGTATTTTAATTCTCTGAGGGTCGCAGGTTCGATTCCTGGACAGGTTTCAACCTGCACAATTTTCTGAACTAGAATCTATTCAAAGTAAGAAAGTGTTATCCCAAACTAACGAAAACACTGTTAACATTGAGTTATTTGTTTCATTTTGTAGTATTTTGGATCTTGAGTGCTGAAAAACCCTACAGATTTAACGAATAAATATCGCAATAATGCAAACCGTAATTAAGGATTATACATTTCTATTTTGATAAAACCTTCTGTTAACAGAGTTGTTGATACATTGTTTACTTGGTGAAGAAATATACGAGATATTTCCAAATTTAAATGTTGAACTTTTACATTAAATGTGAACATTACAAACAGGCTATAGGTTTATTTAAAAAGGGTGTAACATGCATGGATAACCTGTTTCTACTTATATACTGTGATTCGCACTGATTAATTAGCCATCGTAGACCAAAGTCACAACTCTGAGAAACGACAATTAAGTTTCTATATTTCGGTTTATTAAACCGTAAACTTGTAAATTAAAACTGGACACTACAAACAGACTATATGTTTATTTAATAGAAAACATTACAGTGTGTGGAACGAGCGTGAAGGAAATGATGTAACGCCGGTAACCTGTTTCTACTGATGTACCCACTGATTCCCACTGAATAATTAGACATTGTAGACCAAAGTCACAACTCTGAGAAACGACAATTTAAACATGTTAAGTTTCTATATTTCGGATTATTAAACTATCATCAGTAATTCCTGAAGATGGTTAATAAAACGAAATATAGAAACTTAACATGCGTATTCTGTCGTATCTCGGAGTTGTGACTTTGGTCTACTGTTTCTACTGAACTGTGACTTTATCGATTGTGATCAGCCAGCCGTAAGTGATCGATAAAACTGTCAGTGTTTGCCCTCGTTGTCAAGTTTGACAGATGTCATCTTGAGTCGCGATCTAAATTTGAAAGCAAGGCTGCCGATTCTTTTCATGGGTGGGAGAACTTTATGTATGTAATGACACTTTCGACACATCATAGCTAGTCTAAATACATTAGGCACACCAATTGTTAGCCCGAAGGCGGAGAATTCTGAGTTTAAACAAGTTTTGTTTTTGATGTATGTACATGTATGAATATTGCCTCTTGTTTAATGTCTTTCCAAAGGGATTTCGTTTCTAGATATCCTCTATTTATTGTATAAATTTGTTCCGTGATATCTCAAGGATGTTCAATTTGTATGGCGGCTTTGCATAGACGGTATATTATGGAAACCCGGAAGAAAAATCGTAATTTGTTTTTGCATAAAACAAACTAATAAAGATCTGGGTATATATCATGGGGTCAGGTGTTTAATGTTATAGGTATAATTATCCGTATAAATATCCAAGTAGGTAACACGAAGCCTCCACAGTGTGAGTATACTCTACTACAAGTGAGTGACAGAACATTGCATATCTATAACAACGGAGAAATCAAAACCAAAACCGATTTTTTAAGCATAAAGATTTGGCTAATAGACTACGCAAATTTGTTGACTGATGCATATAGCGATTAGTGTCTTTAGAAAGGCAACCTATAGGTGTGACATGCCACAGACGACCTTTTAGGCGTACAAAGGTAAGCTGTCACGTCTGGCTTCCCTTACCACAATTACGTTTGTCACTTATTCCAAATTATAAAAGGTGATAATTGGTGTTGAGACTTTCGAGTGACACCATTTACACGAACTCTTGGTACATAATAATTGAAACCCAATTAACTACATACATAAAGCTAAACGCATTGGAACAGGCGTGCTACTACATCGTGCAACTCGTTGTGAATATTTGTCGTGCGACTAACAGCATATAAAAATGCCAGTAACCCAGGAGTATACTGTTATATAGCTACGCTATTGGGATCTTTCTCGCCTTTAGAAATAAACAAACGCTACCATAGTTCTGCACTTAATTTCGCAATATATAGAACAATTATATGGCTTTACCTTGATTGAAACCATCCAGACTTCTTCATTAAATACGTGGTGCTTAGATCGGTCCATAAAGCAACCACTTGACGTCAATGTTTACATCAATATCAATCATTTCGTTTATCGACCTGCCAAATTTTCTGAACTAGACTTTGATAAAACTTTCTTAGTTTGAACAGATTCTAGTTCAGACAATTTTGCAGGTCGCTCCATATCCCAAAATAACGAAAATACTATATATCGGCTTGTAATCAAGATAAATTGGTGTTATAGGAAAATCACATATCCAGACAAAAGCGCAGATAAAATACAGTAGGCTGACTTAAATTTAAATCAATCAATAGAATAGTTTACTTCAGTGGTGCCAGTGTGATGTACAGTTAATGTGTCGAACCAACAATCAACTTTAAGCGGAAAATCGTTCAAAACAAAAAACAAAGAAATCGAGTGTAAAGACATACATACATGTACAGGTGTTGTACTACAATGGAAATGTATCTGATTGATATAAAGTATATTCGTTAATAAAATTTCAATATTGTCTTTTGAATTTGTTAATCGCTGTCAAAACGCAAAGAAAGAGGGGGCAAAACTTAACGTCCATATGCATGTCAAGCATCAAATGTCGTCATATGAGAAGCGTATGTGTCATTGAGCTGTTAAACTACAGCCTTGAAAGTTAAAAGTCAAATTCGATGTATGTGTTCTATCTTAATGTTTCCTAGTTAATGGTTTACATTATACAAAAGCTTCCAAAAATGTAGAATGTGAGAGTACTTACACACGGAATATAAAAAAAAAACAACAAAATAATTTTCATAATACGTCTTGAGTACTTACACAGGAGAAATGTGTTCCTTGTTCAAGTAGTTTTACATCCATATCCTTAGTTTCAGTGTTGTTGCAAAACTGGTAGGGGCCTATACATATACATGTATATATAGAAAATTAACTCTGTGATTTTGAGAAATTTGTTCTGATGGACAAAATCCTTGTGTACACTCCAAAACGTCTGACTTACAGGTAAATATATGCTGACATGTTAAACATAGCACTTTCACGCAACATTTTTGCTGAGGTTTTCCCAGAGCACAGAAATTCACACAGAATCGCTAGCGTGTTAACCAACTATACAACAGGCCTTCACGTGGTTCCATTAAACTGTTATCCGTAAGCGATCACGGACATGTGAGCAGGCCCAGGTAGACGTTGAATAGATGCTCGACTGGACCGTGTTCCCTAGATGACCCAGCAGACACAGATGGGGTACCTGCCTATAAAACCTTGTATTGTTAAGTTCTGGGTGAGTGGATAATGGTCAAAACTGCCCACCGGCTTTATACGACCGTCAAGTGTGGAACAATAACATGTTACAGGGACGATGTACGTGATACGTTTCTTGATATAACCTACCAGACGAGTACCAGTGGCTTATTACGTAGCTGTTCTTAAAATCGTACATACTGTTGAAACTACAGGGGTCTTGGGAGATGGAACCCCATGGGACACCCTCGTCGTGTTGAGTGAAAACGAGCTATTGTGTTAGTTAAATCAACTGGGGAGCATTCTGTCAGCATGTGTGACGTGTTATGATAGAGAAATCGATACAAATGTTTTATATATTATAACAGTTCATTGTAGTGTTCTCTTCCACAAGAAATTGGGTAATAGGCCGCAGGACACTTTATGCATAATCGTGGTATTACTGACCCTTAAAAACAATTAACCCTGATTCGAGATTGCGTGGATTTCTTCATGTCTCTACTGTAGCAAACAGGTTTTGTATATGTATGGGATCAAAGTATTTGTCGTCAAAGAAAAAAAACAACAACAGACAAAATATTTAATCAGTTTTCCAAATTTGTGCACAAGATAATGCACAAGATTCTGGTAATGGTCGCTAAAAACAATCCGGTACTTTCAGCTATAGTTTTACATTAACCAGCTTTGAAATTGTCGATTGTAACGATGTATTGTCTAGTCAACATTTCGATACCAAAATTAAAAATTCAATCAATTCTGTTACTGATTACTTCCAAAACGGAGTAAGCATCCACGTCGACATTTCTTCCCTCAATAATCAAGAAACTGTAGTCCATTATCACCATCTGAAATAACTTATGCTGAATGCTTAAACGAACGTCCTAACGCCTCTCTGAAATGTTTGAATTTGTCACAGTATTGTTTAAAACGAGTATTGCAATTCGTCCATTATCTCACTAAACGCCACTGCAGAGTATTTTCATTTGTCTGTAATGACTTTTCTTGATGATCAAAAATTAGAAGTGTCTAAACTCAGCTTCTTCATACCAATCGAAGATGTTTTCATTTGTTAATTTAAATTCCCCAGCCAGCTTCTAAGCTCCTCTCGTAGATGTTTGTTTTCTGAACTTGTTTGTTACCTGTGTCGCTGACAACGTCTAAAATTAGTATTCCTTCCCACGTTTATTGTGCGGACCATGCTCTGTGCACCCATCCCATTAATTAGTAGTATTTGTTCTGACAGCATTCTATAATTAAAATAGATTATGTCGTAATACCATAGTTAATCTTGCAAATGCATTACGGAAAGCGGGATTATCCCGAATAGGATTGCATTCCGATTACATAATTGGGTTAGCTGTGCATATACTCTACATTGTAGGGTTCACTTGATCTAGAGAACATTCCTGTTTAACTGGTTTATTTGTAGGATTAGGGGGTTAACACGTAAGCTGTCACTGACGTGATATCCACATAAACTGGGTTAAAAACTTGTTTATAAAAAACATGAGAACAATAACCGAATATTGGCCTTTTGTTTTCGTTTTATTATTTTATTATCTTAATACATCGAGAACTGTACAGTCACACAGTGGGTCTATAGACAGTTTTTACAATTATGACAGTATGAAATAAGCTGGTTCACTTTTATTATTTTGTTGGATTTGTAATAACTTGTTGTGGAGCGTACCCAGATAAGAGAAGTACTCAGTTTACGACTCAAAACAACATAGAAAGTGCACAGGCCAAACTCTTACACAATACCCACCCGAAAATGTTGGATCGTACATGAAACGGACTGATTCGATGGTACGAACTAATCCATCTCGGAACATCCTTCGACACTTTCCGTACAAGTACAGTTATCTCGGAAGTGGAATGGAAGCAATTATATTACACGAAAACGTGTAATGTTAACCTCCGGATATTTTGTGCGCATGCGAGGAAATCAACAAAAGTACTTTGCGGATCTTTACCACAAAAACGTGAAATTAACTGCTCTTCCGCCGAGATTATTTACGGCAGGCCCCTACGGAAACCACCAAGGGATGTTCCGATATGCAACTTGTCAACACATGCATCAGGCTTAAACAAGCGTTTGCCGTTAGCTGGCTTGGTCGTAATGAGCTACCATGTGGTGTAGTGATATTCGATAGATTATCGAGTGTATTCGCATAAGTTGCTATTATGAAAAACAATTATAACCTGATTTAGTAAAACAATTTTTCTGAATAAAATATTATACATAAATCCGCAACTCTTATCACATCATTATCGAGTTACTCGAGGAAAAAACCTGATCAAGCCATAATATCACAACTTTAAACCCCTTCCTTCGATCAGAGAAACCCTTAAAAACCAACAGCTCTATTCAACATGTGTTCATGATGTTGTAGCTATTTTTATTTTTCATTAATATAATCTTATCCATGTTGATTCGAAATGACTTAATAGCTATGTTGGCTGAAAATGTCATTGCATCTTCAATATTGTCTGGGGGAGATAACTCTTGAACTAAAAGAAATGGCTTGTTGCTTGACGAGTAATTCCCCTTGGATGGACATTTAATTAATCTCACTGTATGTCTTTTGTGTCTTTCTTTGCTTATCCAATACGATTTGAGATATTATAAGTCTATATAACAGAAAATTCAATTAATAGTGCTTATGCTAAATATTGTAAGCCCAGTGTCATAAATTTACGTATATATTCCAATGTCTACAATTGTAAGATTTTTTAAGTGAAAGCGAAAAGAAAATGGAGTGCAGGTGCGTGGACAGGCTGCTAAATGGATTTACAAAACATTGTGCTCTGTTTATACTGATACTTTTGACAATAGCGTAAAAGCCAGTTTGGTAACTCAATTGAGTGAAATAACATAAAGTACGGTCATAAACCTCAATCAAACAAACAAAGCTTTATCCTGTGATTTGTGGTGTCTATCGTATCGTTGTTATACAAAAATGGATTGGGATTGGAGAAGGTCAGCTTATTGCTTATGGCATAACAAACGCGACTCAACATATATCGGCTATACGTGTCGTCGATATGATATGAGAACCCCAGGACAACTAGAAGCTACATTCAACCACCTACGAGTTTATAGCGAAAATCCCCACGTGAACACGAAACTACCCCTCGATTGCCTTGACCAAATCAAATTTCTTATGACCATAAGTATAAACTCAATAAACCCAACCTAGGCTCGATAATCCTTCCGTCCGGGACTGATAAGCTATACTTCTTGAAATGTATAGAGACAATCTTTGTGAGTTTTTTTTTTATTAAATGGAGATTTGTTCACCTAAAAAAATTAAATGGACGTGAAACACAAATTTAAACAAATAGACGTTAATAAATAAATCAATAACTGAAACCATTTGAAAGCAATTCGACTTGTTCTTATATTGTCTCTCCTATTGCTTCGTTCGTTTTAGCCTCGGCAACGTAACAGGGTTTTTGTAACGAAATCGTCGATGATGGATCGGCCTATAGCGTCAACAATATTTACTTTGTTCTTTCTCTACAAACATGTCATGTGATATAGCTATTTATCACTTATCATGGTTATGAATAATTTTTGTGTCTTTTAGAAAGTGAAGATTAACAGTATTTTCGTTATTTTGGAATAACACTTTCT
>JARFOD010111519.1:0-15395 GCA_031763545.1 Mopalia muscosa
TGGGTTTCGTTTATTGTGAACTGTCAACATCAAAATGAGCGGACAGAGAGTTAAAGAAGGCCATAGACCAACAGTGATTTTGATTGGCTGGAGAGTCGGAGCCAGCCACCCAAGTCACAGCCCACACAGCCCTAGGTTTACTATTTCGCGCTGTTTATCGATCTCTTGCTTCGTTTTCAGTAAAGTAAATTAATTGTGTTTTTTTCCCTCAAATTTACGTCATAAGTGAAGCAAGAAATAGATCATACTTAAATAAAGTAAGATTATGGCCATTCTATCATACAAAATATAAACAGCGTATGAGAATTCTTTTCTAGCTATCTTGTGTAGAATGGACATACGCTGTAGACATCGGATGTACGTGTACATGGTCTTAGCTTGCGTGAATGGTGACCGTTCGCGCGAATTTTCGTTTGCGTAACCTCCACGTAAAATGAACGAGCGTTCGCGAGAAAAAATAAGGCCTGCATTTGCAATGGTACCTTCCTATGAATGAGTGATTTGAAATACATGGTTGCATGTTTTGATGTATCATTTGCACTGGTGCCTTCTTATGAATGAGGGCTTTGAGATATATGGTTTGATGTATCATTTGCATTGGTACCTTCCTATGAATGAGTGCTTTGAGATATATGGTGTGATGTATCATTTGCACTGGTGGCTTCTTATGACTGAGTGCTTTGAGATATATGGTTTCATGGTTTGATGTATCATTTGCACTGGTCACTCTCTATGAATGAGTGCTTTGAGATACATGGTTCCATGGTGTATTGTATCATTTGCACTGGCGCCTTCCTATGAATGAGTGCTTTAAGATACATGGTTTCATGTTTTGATGTATCATTTGCACTGGGGCCTCTGTATGAATGAGTACTTTAAGATACATGGTTTCATGTATCATTTGCACTGGTGCCTTCCTATGAATGAATGTTGTGAGATACATGGTTTCATGGTTTGATGTATCATTTGCATTGGCATTTTCAGTTTGTAACAATAACAAAGATCAAGAAAACCAGGAGGCCCCATTTGATTTAGTTAAGATCATTATTTTCTTGAAATTAATGGAGGATATTTAGATGTGTTATAGTATTTACCAGACAAGTTTGTTCTTCATTATGTCCCAGTCTTCCCCCCTGACCATGCCCACATGTTAAGACTTTACCAGAGGCTGTCTGGAAGACGCTGTGGTATTTACACAAGACAACCTGGGGAGATAAACAAAACATTGATTAACACCTTCAAGCGATTTCAATGATTTAATACACCAAACACACTCACAGCGATGGCTAATCTCATTGGTTTATGCTTAAATTCACCACTAACAATTAACATCACAGGCTGGTAGCAATTCCCTACTATAAGCTCATAGTCTTAGCTAGAGACCCACCCACCTGTCAGCTTTCTTTAAATGGTTAAAATGGCAGGTAGAAATTCTGAATTTCAACATACTAAGATAAGACAATTGAAAATTTGGACAGGCAAAATTGCTAAGAATAGGGATTTGTGACAGGCAGATTACCAATCCTACATGTACATGAAGCTAATACACTGTTTAGGCTCAAAATCCTAGTCAAACCACTTTTTCACAATTAAGACTAGTTTCCTTTGTCAAGAGGGCACGACACTGCTTTTCATTAAAAGAAAATGGTTGCTACTCACAAGATGAAAGTCTTGCAAGATGTAATACATTGATTGATTGATTGTTTAGTGTTTTATGCCATTCTGACGGGTATTTCACTTATATGACAGTGAGTTATTCTAACAATTATGGACCCCAACACAACAATAAAATACTTAGGATTTTGATCAAGTTCCATCCGGCGCTAAATGTGTAATACAAAATGCAAAAACTGGTAAATTTATGGGCTGTTTTTTAGTTAATCTATGGTACTCATACAAACCTAAGACTTGAAACTGTTGATCTAAAATCAAAAAACCTTTCTGACGCTAATTTTGATGAAATAAATTGGAATGCTTTTTTCTCCAAAAAATGCATGCCATTGTTACAGTTCTTGCCTGCAATATTCCAAAACTGACCTGTTGAACTGTAAGTTGTAGTTTTCTGAAGGTATCAATAGGCTCAGGGACTGGTCTCCTCTGTTCAATGGCATGACCCAAAGTCAAGTTCAAGTTATCTCCCCATGAATAAACCTCATTCTGATCTGAACACAAAAAACAAATAATCAGTCATCTCTTTAATTCTCAATTATGTTACAGTATGTTAATATGTACTGTATAATCTGACAGCTTGACTTGATTATTACACATGGTCTGAAATATTTCACTATGTTACATTGGGCATAATCTGTTTTTTTCAAGTTTTGACCATATTTTCCATTACTTACAAACAACAAATAAACTAAATTGAATGTTCTTCAGAGAAAAGTTGCAGTGTAATTTCTGTTGTTACCTTTAATAGAGAATGTGACATAAGTAGGTCTGTCTTTGAGGATGATGTCTAAAGGTCCAAGGCCTTCTCTGTCACGAACACTTAAGTCTGGGGATCCCTGGAAGGAAGAGAGACAACTAATTATTATTGCAGTTTAAAAAATGTGATTTAATTGTATTACAACATGTATACATATTGAACATATTGAAGTGAATAATTGCCTCATTTTGAACACCCTGTTTTAAGAAATTTTAAAATGCAAGAAATAGAAAAACTGTAAAAATTACACACCCAGTTATTGAAAACTATAATTTGTTTGTTTGTTTGATCAGGGTGTTAACTGTCGGAGTTTGTCCACTTCACATTGATCCTTGTCTAATTACGGTGGAAAACCAGGAAGAAACCTCGTAAAAAATCACCCCCACAATTGCCGGAGCCACATTGTGTGACTCACTCATATACCTGAGGGTCGTTAGATGGACTCGATCCTGTGAACTGTACATCAAAGTAGACTTAAGTACACGCACTTGCTAACCACTAAGCCACAGCCTCGGGTTAAAAACTTTAAAAGTGAAGCAAACTGACCATTTTGGACACCATACTTTAGATTTGTGGCTAAGCCCCTGTCAAGGATTAGCCAATTTAGGTTATGTACATTAACATTTACCTGTATTAGAAGCCTAGTAACGCCCAGCTGGCCATAGAAAATAGCTCTATGTAATGCTGTGTAACCAGATTCTTCATCTTTCAAGGCTGGATCAAGTCTCTTAACAGACAGCAACCACTGTACAACATCTATTTTGCCACACGCTGCTGCCAGATGTAAAGCTGTCCTGTTAAATATGTCTGTTACACAGCCAGAATTGTAACACAACCTAAAGTAAGCTTGGATTTCTTTCAAACTTCCCCGTGTTATGGCAGCATTCAAATCCTGTGCATGTCTTTTGGAGCGACATTTTGGGCCACATTCCATATCATACTGCCCTAGAGTCATGTTGAATTTTCAGTCTGACAAACACAACTTTTAAATCAAAAACATTAAAAAAAAGTTTTGTTCAAAAAGGTCTAAGCACCACTGTCATTGATTAAGTGGAAAAAAAGTTAGAATAAAATAGTTATTCCACTTCAATAATTCCTGAGTATATTCAAAGAGTTACCATACAAAAAATGTACATATATAGACATACATGTAACTACATATAGATATTGAGCAGTGAGGTTGGAGCAAATTATCTCCTAATTGTCCATGTGGCCCCCGTAGGCCAGCCTTGTAACAAGGCCATCTTGGTTTTCTTTTCACACAGCCATAATTGTTGAATAATTCTGAAAAACAACAGGATAAAAATGGATGAGTTCACTAGTAATATGAAGATAAAACCCAATTAATTAAATACCAGTTACTCAATCAGTTGATTACATTGATTGAGTGATTGATTGGTGTTAAACGCCATGCTCAAGGATGATTGACATATATGCTGGTGATATACTACCAATCTGAACAGATGTGCTCTTTTCTTTGATATTATAAAGGGTTTAATGTTTTACTACAGTTGATTTGAGTTATATGAAAACTGATTGTCCATTTCAGTTAAAAAAACCTCATAAAAAAAACAACCTCGTAACAACAATTTTAACCCACGTAACCCGTCGTTCAGTTAAGTGAAATGAATTGTATGAACAGCAAGGGCTTAGGCATTAGCCAGCAATCAGAAGTAAGGTGTCCAAAATGATCATTTTGTTTCACTTTTCAAATAATTGGGTGTCCAATTTTGGCAGTTTTCCTATCTCTTGCATGTTAAAGTTTCTTAAAACAGGGTGTCCAAAAGAGACAATTAAACAGTTCAGGGTGTCCATTTGGATGGGTGAAAGAGTGTCTGCCTAAGCCCTTGGTGAACGGTCATTCTCGTGAATAGGTTATGCCAAATTAACTTCCATGCTGCTTATCTTTAGAGACAGTAAGTTTTCAATGTGTAAATAAATTAATGCATGCCTATTTCCAACATTTAATTCTACTATGTCCAACTATATTTTGTTTGTTTGTTTGATTGGTGTTTAACGTCGTACTCAAGGGTATTTCACTTATATGACGACGGACTCAAATACAGAACATCACAAACAAATCTGATTCCCGTTACCCTTTTAAATAGCTCTGCGAACACCAGGGCAACGGAAAGCAACCTCTTTTCTCGCCTCTTACGATTAACCGAGGAAGCCGAGGGAGTATTCTGCAGGGCCATGGCCCACCCGCTCCCTCACGGGGCTATGCATAATAGAAGACAGAAGCTGATGATTTGTTTTTTAGAAAATGTCTGTTTTATTGGCCGATTTAATTAAATTTGAAATTTGTTTCAACATTTATTTAAATTAACTTGTTACAGCATAGTCCATATATGTAAAGCAATGGTACACGTAAACTTGTTTATACAACAACAACCACAACAACATCAAAACGAAAAGCATAACCAGCATTTATCTGTGACAGGCATATCACGATTGGTTATCCACTGGCACGCAAGAAGACTTTACTCTACCTGGCGTGCAAGCTAACAGCCAGCAGTTGTTCTTCCTAAACTTTGCACAGGTTTGTCAACTTTTAAATACGTATACGCATTATTTACTTGCATTTAACATTTCATTGATGATGGAAATAGTTACATATAGACATATAAAGTTAGTTAGACATATAATTTTATAATTATGTATCAAGTATTATTAGTTTTACTGAAAGTCCTATCAGTCAGAGAAACAAACAGATCCATTTTGACGTTATAAAGGACATTATTTGCTATCGTAAGCAGTAACTTACATTGATTAGGCAATAATGATGAAATCAGAATGATTCTACGAACTTCACGAATGTGGTGACGATAGTGGGTCGCCTTCAAATATCAAATTTCCTCCCCTATGATCATTTCGAGTTTTCCATTTTCCTGGGGCCACTTTCTCGAAAGACGATTAGCCGATAACACCAGATTAAATGGGTAAACCGTGTTATAAATAGTTTACTAGGGGATTAAATTAAATAGCGCTACGAGCAGCTGATTCCGGGTAAAATACGGACTGGATTAACATAGTATGCTTATGTATGCAGATTTGGTGTCAATCGCTTCGTCCTGAGGAGGCAGTTAAACATGTGTTGCGAGGTAGACATAGTCCATTCAAGTTCAGGTGCGTAAAATGTTACACAATACTAGACCAAATAACCAGTGGCTTTCTAAAATTCTATATAACAACTTTTGCCACATTACTGAATCGGGAAAGGTCCATCTGTTTATTGGGATGGAGATATTGGTGTTTACCTGAACAGCGGTAAAAATAATGACTGATCCCCTCGAATAGCGAACTGTAAACAATTTGTTTAAAGTTACAGAATGACACAATTATGGGGAAAATATGCATAAATATGTGAATATGGAGGATAGAAAATATTTATCTCTTCATTTGTTCCGAATATATTTACAAAACAATAGCGGGACAAATTGATTGATAGGCGTTTTACGCTGTGTTTAAGGGTAGTTTGCGCTGATATGACGGAAGTGTATTCCAGCAATGATTGACCCTAGCACAATCTTAAAATGGGAAGTGTTTGGACAAAATTGGAAAGTAAAGCCTCCTTCAGTACTAGGTTAATCCACATGGCAACACTCCAAACAAGTGCCCTCAGCCAGAGAGCGAAACTGGACAAAAACGTCATTGCAAAAAGCAAGCAAAGTGCTTTCCTGTTAATAGTAAGGTAATTTAATTTTTCCTGGGACGTTTAGAAACCATACTAACCCTAATTGTTTAATGCGCATATCGACCTTGTGCATTGATATCGTAGAGGGGTGAAAATGTTGCTAAAGGGGTGCAGTGGGGAGGGGGGGGGGGGGGGGGCGGGTAGGGATTTATTCGCAAATTTCAACAAACAGTATGAATGCAGAACGGAATCGTCATTAAATAAAACATATGACGCTAAACTTTGCCGATTATCTAGATCTATTGTACAATTAATTGATCGATTCAATCGCTTTTTATTTTCAGAGTAAATGGATCACTGAGAAATTTTAAAGCGTTTGCTGAAGTTTATAATTGTAAATCAGGGTCGTTCATGACACCAAACGAAACCTGTCGTATATGGTGAGATATGATCAAGAAGTCATTCCAGTATTACCTACGTCTACCGCTTTGTTCTGTTGACTTTTTTTTTAATCTCTAGTTCTAGTGTACTTACTATTGATAGCAGTCATGTTGCCATATACCGACGTGGTTCATGTTAATAAAAATGATGTCATCGTCGATGCCAATGTCGTCTTACTCATTATTCGTTAACATCTTATGATCAAAAGGAGCAAGGTAGACAATTTTCGTCAACATATATATTTCATTGACATAGATCTGAAACAATTATTATATGTTAACACATATAGGAATTCGCTGATCTAAGGTATCATATTTTCAAAAAATATATATGGATTGAAAAGAACGGTAATTAGTACTTTAGTTTTGGCTTGTTCGGATATTAGCCCGTGACACCATACTCTTCACTTATCTATACTTTCTAGCCACCACTTACATAATGTAGATATGTATTCAGTACCCACAAATGGTTCTTGGGATTGGTTTAGCATACCAGCGGCATATTTGTTGTATTGAATAGCTAATTGTCAGAATGATCAGAATATGCCATGTGCTGTGTTACAAGATCCCTAAAGCTGAGCATTAGAAATTGACAGCCAATTAGTCCGGGCTATATGTTCACATATCTGCACATAATGATGCACATAATACATTTTTATAAGCACAAATAATGGTGTAAAGCATTTTTGTTTTCTGGTGGAACACTGAATTACTTTGCTGTTCCCTTTCTTGCAAGATTTTGTTCTTCAATTTCGTACTTTATGGAAGGTTGTTTTGTCCATAGATATTTTCTTTATTTGTGAGATACTATTATTTGTATGGTACCATTATGAACCCATGATCCAGCGTCGTACGAAACATTATTTCACAGTCATTGCTTCCTTATCACTTGTTTGACAGTATGGTCCACAAATAGATCGACCAACTCAAAAAGGCTCATTGCACTTGCACCTAAGAATAACCCCATTGATCCTCCGATATCACCTAAAAAAAACACAAAAAAAAAAAACAACAACCCATAAATATATTTATATTTATTGCACCTGGTCAATAATATTAAGATATGCAATGATCTGACTGATTTGAAGTTAGAAATGAAAAGAGATAAACATTATAGAAAAACTACAATAGTAAATATTTTGTATATCTTGCAGCCTTTGGGAAATAGTAGTGTACAGTTTCTATAAGCACGAAAATAAATTAAATGTTCCTATAAAGTATCACGCTTTAGGCTTTGTGTAATTGTCGTAATTTTATGTTGGTGATATAAGTGATAGTAGGGTGTTAAAACAACCAATCACTCAATACATGTCTTGCGTAAAAGAGTGGAAAGGATAACTCTATGAGGGGCACTAATAGAAAAAGCAGCACAGGTTGCAGTTGTTATCACACTTGGAATAGTTTCAAGGCGTCAAGACAATGAGCTGTGTTAAATACATCGGAGGGGGTAGACATAGAGGCATTTCCTTGCCTACATCGGGATTGTTGTACCGAGCATCATTCTAAGTGAGTCCTATGAGGATGACTTACACAGTAACGAGAAGATGGTATAGTCCTGTTGTTGTCGTACTTCTTCATAACTAAGCTGACTGTAAAACACATCTAGAAACACGAAGTTATCTCTGTGGGGAGAAACAATACTATCATGTGACTTACACGTTGAAGTAAAATACAATACTTAACAAAGCTATTTAAGTTTATAAATGAAATTACATACAACGATCGTTGGACACAAGCTGGCTATATTTTGGATTCATTAAAATTCCTTGAACTCTTTCAAAAAAACAATTAATGATGTAAAATAATCTATTGATATAAATAGAAAAAGAATCCAGAAGTTTACTCTATACAATGCACCTTTACAATAACACTATTCCGACGAGGAACATTATAGATTTGTTCGTATAGCAACCCAGGGTAAATTGATAATTGAAGTATGTAACTCATAGAAGACCATTTCAGGCAGAAAAGAGGTCTTTAAAAGTAGAGCGTTTTAACATAAGCTCTGTAATCCATTCAGGATAAACTTTCCGTATATTTTCATCAATACTTAATACATGTTATGTACCTATCAGCTAGCCCCTTTATCACTGTAGTATTCTGCTTAGAGGCTCTCAACAGACGAACATTTCCATTGAAATAAACCGCTTATTACATGTCTTCAATAAAAAAAAAACATTGGCAGCATTAGAACAATGCTCATCACCAACCATTCGTCAACATTTATGAAAACAAAATCATATGTCTAACATTCGGGTTCCTTTTGAATTAAACATTTACCAGTTTTCTAGTTTATATTGAAAAAAAAAGTCAACTTACTTCAAAAATTCGCTGTTTAATTTGGTACTTTTTTTGAAGGATCCCGTTACGTCCATCATGTTATAAAGCGAGGAATAAAAGGCGCGGTCCTGATTTCCAATAAAGTCTCTGATGTCTGTATCGTCTTTAATCAGCATAAAGTCGTCAGTTTCTTTCTGAACCACGTCAGTCTCGTTTTGAAGAAACTCATCGTAACCCCGCCACTCATAATAGTTCATGGCATCATCGTCATTCAAAATATGTCGCCAGATTCGACACGTGACCTCACTCAATCGGTCCCAGTCGTCAAATATTGCTTGTCCTCGTGACCGCACCTCCAAGAAGAAAACTTTCATGGTGTTTATGCCCTCGTGAATGTCCGATGATAAAGCAACTTCTGCGACTTCAAGTTTCGTTATTGATGTATTCACTATATATGCTTGGCTAAGCTCACTGACTTTCCTCAGCTTTGGCATAACTTCTTTCTTCACTTCACTCAAACTAGAGTTAATCACTACTATATTGTTTTCAATGCGGTCAGCTATAACTGAAAAGTCGTCCCACATTTCAGTAAAATTGTCTATTTTTTGTGACATGAACTTCACTGGCCATTCCAAAGATTCGAAATAAACGTTGGCCTTATCTCCAAAAAACCTTCGACAAAAACGAGCATAGGCGCCCTCAATATTCTGCAAGATGTTTAGATCTATTGTCTGGTTGTAATAAACAATTTCTGTCAAGTTTTCATAGGCCTCTAACTGCTCAATCATGGAAGCGAGATCTGGGAAAAGCCTTGCTCCGTAGCGCCTTGCAGCATCATTCCGAACCAGAGAGCTGTTCATCAATTTTTTAGGCACAATATACGGGTTGTTTTTGCGAGACATTTTCGAAAATTTGTAGTTAAAAATCCCTGTGCCGTTCTTGTACGAATCAATCAACTCTGTAAAATTGTCAAATCCCCTATGAATCATTTCAATCTCAACCGCCAGGGCGTCTTTTATGAGTACGTACATTGTATAACGCACAGACTCATTCTCTATACTAGAGTTGGCAAGTGCCTTTAATTTTAGTCCAATATTTAGAATAAACGCTTGGTATCCGTTTGCAATCTGGCTCAGAGTGCGTTCTTCCATTGCATCCCGTGCTCGCAAAAAATTCTTCTGAATGGCGTATTTCTGATATTCGTTGATGAAATTCTTTCTCTTCCAAATCCTATACGTTTCCATTTTCTTAAGTGTCAGCATTTCAAGCTGCTCATCTAATTTATTCGGAATTTCTTTTTCTAATAGACTTTCTATGTTACTTAGTTTTTCTGTCACGTCGTCAGCTTTAGCCTTAAAGGCAAAGAATTTGTCGGCTTCCAATCTATGAGTTACTTCCCTCGCGGCAATGTATTTTCTCTGAAGCTTTTCTGAGTTTAAAGAAGCTAGGAGTCGATCAACTACAAAACTTGATGTGGTAGCATATGACATACTGGGTTCATATGCTTGAAATCTACACGGAACGGGGCAGTCACACAGCTCGCTTTCCTTGGCACGGAAATTATCTGTTTAAAATAAATGAGAACAAAGCATCATTGACATGTACTTCGTAACGATTAATAAAGAGAATGATTCTGTGATAAAAGTAGTTACCAAGACAGTAAATAGAGACTTTATGTATTGTGCGTGAAACGTGACGATGTATCAGCTCCAGTAGTATCAGGTCGGTCTGCAGTATCAATGGAGTTTTTTTTAAAAAATCCATCATACCTCAAGTATGGTTATACGAGCTAAGTATGTAAACATGAGTAAGGTTATTGGAAAATAGAATTTAAACTCACTGGCCAGAGGGTAACCCCGGTGACGGAGCACGTGAATTGGTTTTATAAAATTACAGGCCCCAGAAAAATATTCGATAAAACGATAGTTCAATTCCAAATACCAGCCAGTGAATTTATTTCGTGTTATCATTATTTATATTGTTTTCAATCTAAGTAAAACAAACATGGAACAAATTGTCCGATTGCCAAGTCTTGAGCTCTGCAACTTAAAGTCGAGGGGATTCCCCTGTCACACTCGTATAGAATATAAACATAGAAAGCAGACATTTTCAGAATGATCCATCTGATATGGATAAATTAGGACATCTGTGTATCTGTGTCGTTAGACTCATAGGTATATGATAAAACACAGTATAAATATTCGACTTTATCTATTTCAAACATTGGCAATAGTTATGTCCCTTTTAGAAAAGGTTGTCATAAGAGGCTTATACCTACAATTCATTGATACCCTTCTTCTAAGTTATTATTTATTGTAAAACATCTGCGTGAAAGAAAGAATCATTTACACCTACAGCCTTGGGCCAAAATCTAACTATAATCTCCCAAAAAAAGAAACGCAGCATAACAAACACAATTTAAAACATGAATTCTTCCAAAAATTGCGTTATTGAGACATGACAACATGATCCTGTTATAATGTAAATGTCCGATAATTGAATTTAAGCACCTGATAGTGGCTGTTGATCACACGTGACATTTGGGTCAGCCTTTGTATAGCTCTGCACGAAGAAGGCGTAGGGAAAAACTGTTGCACGTGCGAATCATGCCTAATCATAAAGCGAGTTTATTGAGGATAAACGACACATAGCCGTACAATTGAAATCAGTTGTTAAATTGTTTCTCCAACCTGTAACGATATGCAAAGACTAGACGCAGCTATCCGTTATGTCGTCATTGGTCGTCTCCTGGCCGGTGAATCACAGGATGCAGTCGCCAGACTTAATCATGTTCACCGGAGCACGATTTCCAGGCTCTTACGACGGTACCAACAGCTGACCGTAAACGTTCTACATCCGGTTACTTAATGTGAGAAACCAAACCATAACAACAACAGAAACCGCATCAAATGTCACAGGTCTTCGGAGAATAGCGGCACAACCCGTCGGAAACCGTCTCCGTCAAAACGGCTTACGCGACAGACGCTTTTATCTTGGTGTAGTACTGAGACAACATCATCGACATGCAAAGGCTCCGATGGTGCAACAGATTAAGGGACCTGCGAAATTGGGGGCGAGTCTGGTTTAGCGATGAATCCATATTCAAGCTGCAGAGAAGAGCTGATCGTACATGTTTCTACAGACGCCGAAATGAGAGGTTCACAAGGAACTGCGTCCTTGAGGTCGACAATTTCGGCTGAGGAAATGAGATGATATGGGGTGCCATATCCTGCGCCCGAAAAACTCAACTGGTGCACATCCCTGGCAACCTTAACGCCGCTCGATACATAGATGAAGTTTTGACACCACACGTGCTGCCCACAATGGACCTCCGTAGAGACGTTTTGTCTATACCGTGACGGGTCCGTGCTGTGTTACAGGTTAATGGTGGGCACAACAGATATTAACTTTGCATTGAAATTATTGTTGCGTTTCTTTTTTGAGAGAGTATATTTATATACTTTTGGTATTAAATTAACTTAGGGCTTATACCTACAATTCATTAATATCTTTTTTCTAAGTCATTGTGTTTGTAAAACATATAAGCGAAAGAAAGGGTCATTATCTCCATCTACACCCTTTAGATCATCTACAATTATGCCCACCTACACTCCTATGCCCACATACATTCTTATTTTCGTGTACGTTATTATGCCCATCAACATTATTATGCCCACCAACACTCCAATGCCCACCTACATTTATTATGTCCACATTCATTCTTATGCCCACCTAGACTATTATTCCCACTTAAATTATTATGTCCACCTACAAACTTATTCCCACATACATTCGTATGCCCACCTACATTATTATGCCCACCTACACGCTTATGCCCACATACACTGTTATGCCCACCTACATTATTATGCCCACTTACACTCTTATGTCCACCTACATTCTTACACCCACCTACACTCTTATGCCTACTTTCATTCTTATGCTTACCCACATTCTTATGCCCACGTACACTCTTATGCCCATCTACATTCTTATGCCTCACCTACATTGTTATGCCCACCTACACACATATGCCAACCTTATTCTTATGTACACCTACACTCTTATCGCCACCTACTCCCTTATGCCCACCAACATTCTTATGCCCACCTAAACTCTTATGCCCAATTACACTCTTATGCCCATCTACATTCTTTTTCCCACCTACATTCTTATGCCCGCCAAGACTTTTATGTCCACCTACATTCTTACGCCAACCTACACTCTTATTTTCACCTACATTCTTATGCTCACCTAATTCTTATGACTAAATTATTATGCCCACCTACTCTTTTATATCCACCTACATTCTTCTGCCCACTTACATTCTTCTGCCCACCTACACTCTTCTGCCCACCTACACTCTTATGCCCACCTACACTCCAATGCCATCTACATTCTTATGCCCACCTACACTCTTATGCTCACCTACATTCCAATGCTCACCTAATTCTCATACCTATTTTTTTATGCCCACCTACACTTTTATGTCAACCTACATTCTTCTTCCGACATACATTCTCCTGCCCACCTATGTTCTTACGCCCACATACATTCTTCTGCCCACCTACCATTCTTATGCCAACCTACACTCTTATGCCCACCTACATTCTTCTGCCCACCTAGCATTCTTATGCCAACCTACATTCCTATGCCCACCCACACTCTTATGCCCACATACATTCTTATGCCCACCTACAGTCCTATACCCACCTACACTCTTATGCCCACTTACATTATTATGCACACCTACACTCCTATGCCCACCTACACTCATATCCCACCTACACTCCTATGCCCACCTACACTCCTATGCCCACCCACACTCCTATGCCCACCTACGCTCTTATGAGCGCTTTTCTTTTTAAGCCCACCTACATCCTTATGCTTACTCACATCCTTATGCTTACCCACATTCTTATGCCCACCTACACCCTTGTGCCCACCTACATTCTTATGGCCCACCTACATTATTATGCCCACATTCCCTCCTCTGCCTACCTACATTATTAAGCCCACCTACATTATTATGCCCACCTACATTCTCATGGCCACCTATACACCTATGGCCACCTACTCTCTTATGCCTACCTACATTCTTATGCCCGCCAACACTTTTATGTCCACCTACATTCTTATGCCCAACTACACTCTTATTTTCACCTACATTCTTATGCTCACCTAATTCTTATACCTAAATTATTATGCCCACCTACTCTTTTATATCCACTTACATTTTTCTGCCCACCACCATTCTTCTGCCCACCTACACTCTTATGCCCACCTACATTCTTCTGCCCACCTGCACTCTTATGCCCACCTGCATTCTTATGCCCACCTACACTCTTATGCCCACATACATTCTTCTGCCCACCTACACTCTTATGCCACCTGCATTCTTATGCCCACCTACATTCTTATGCCCACTCACACTCTTATACCACCTACATTCCTTTACCCATCTCCACTCTTATGCTCACCTACATTCTTATGCTCCCTTAATTCTCATACCTAAATTCTTATGCCCACCTTCACTTTTATGCCCACCTGCATTATTATGCCCACCTACACTCTTATGCCCACCTACATTCTTATGCCCACTCACACTCTTATACCCACCTACACACCTTTATCCATCTCCACTCTTATGCTCACCTACATTCTTATGCTCCATTAATTCTCTTACCTAAATTCTTATGCCCACCTACACTTTTATGTCCACCTACATTATTATGCCCACCTACACTCTTATATTCACCTACATTCTTATGCTCACCTAATTCTTATACCTAAATTGTTATGACCACCTACTCTTTTATATCCACTTACATTCTTCTGCCCACCTACATTCTTCTGCCCACCTACACTCTTATGCCCACCTATATTCTTATGCCCACTTACGCTCTTATTCCCACCTACATTCTTATTCCCACTCACACTCTTATGCCCACCTACACTCTTATTTTCACCTACATTCTTATGCTCTCCTAATTCTCATACCTAAATTCTTATGCCCACCTACACTTTTATGTCCACCTACATTCTTCTGCCCACATACTCTTTTATATCCACCTACATTCTTCTGCACACCTACATTCTTCTGCCCACCTACACTCTTATGCCCACCTACATTCTTATGCCCTCCAACGCTTTTATGTCCACCTACATTCTTATGCCCACCTATACTCTTATTTTCACCTACATTCTTATGCTCTCCTAATTCTCATACCTAAATTCTTATGACCACCTACTCCTATACATCCACCTACATTTTTCTGGCCACCTACATTCTTCTGCCCTCCTACACTCTTATGCCCACCTACATTCTTATGCCCACCTACACTCTTATGCCCACCAATACTCTAATGCTCAACTACATTCTTATGCCCACCTACTCTTATGCCCACCAACATTCTTATGCCCACCTACATTCTTATGCTCACCTACATTCTTATGCTCACCTACTCTTATGCCCACCGTCATTCTTATGTCCACCTACTCTTATGCCCACCGACATTCTTATGCCCACTCACACTCTTATGCCCACTTACACTATGATGCCCACCTACATTCTTATGCCCACTCACACTCTTATGCCCACCTACACTCT
>JARFOD010111530.1:0-15392 GCA_031763545.1 Mopalia muscosa
TTTAAATGATTTCTCTTGTTTGTTACAGAAGAATGCAGCATTTCTGAGAAACCGAGTCTGCACCATTTCCGCTCATCTTCACAGGTAATGATATTATGCTTAATCCACAGTTTTTTTGTCTTTTAAAATGTATGATCCTGTGGTTGTTCTTTAGGCTAGCTTATAATTTTTCTTCCATGTATCACTCATTCACAATAAAGCCTGTTGACCCTAGATATATTTACAAGAGTTTCACAATGTGGCTGCACCAATTGCAGGCTTTCCGCTGTATAGACTTGAGGCAGAGTGAAAAGAATGGGACAGTCAATTGTCATAAAAGTGATATACCCTCTAGTACACAAAAAAACAATAATAAATTGGTTTTATGTATATAACATTGCGGCTTCGGCAATCACAGGGGTGATTTTTACTAGGTTTCCTCTCTGTTTTTTTCCACCGTTATCATGCATGAAACAGTGTGAATTGCACATGTATAATGATGGATGTCCAATTCACACTGTTTTATGTATGTTGTGAAATACATGTACACTTGCCTATGACATAAAACTGGAATCAAACGAACAAACAAATCATACATAAACAGGGTTTTCATCTTAAGTTGGTAGCCTATAAGAATTTAGCAACATAGAAGCTCAGTTTTTCTTTATAAGAATTTATAAGGAGGCTTTTCAAAAACCTTTCCAATTTTTGTATTTTGTACACAGCCTTGTGTAAAGTGGAAAACAGGAAACCACCCCCACAATTGCCAGAACCATAACATGTGACAGACTCACATAAAATTTTTCGTAAATCAATGCAAGTCTTTATTTACTAACTGATTATTATGATTGTGTTATTCAATAAAAATCATCAAGCTTTAGCGTAATTCGTTATGAATAAATACATTATAACAAAATCTGAAATTATTATTCACGAAAAGCATTGTGCTGAAGAAAACACCCCACTTCATAAAAATAGGAAAGTTCATTTGGGGAAACAACTCCTGCATAAAATACTTTTACATATCTTATAAACTATATAGTATTATAGAAAAAAAGCAAATGTTTTGGGGGTACATTTCGTCAATATTTTGTTTTCTTGGGGTAATTCTGCCACAAATTACAAGAGCTGTTGCACTATTGGGACCATGACTGTAAAAAATGTGATGAAATGTAGTTACCTCCCTTCTCATACATGAACCTATCACAATTGAAATGCAATGATATTGAATAGAGGAGACCTTAAGGGAGAAGACCACCCAAAAACCATATTCTATTTTTGTGTGTAATACAATACATTTGTTTCCATTTTCATAATCTGATCGTAACTCTGGTTATTATCCATTAAAAAGGATCACAAGTACCAGTTGAGTCATCAAATCCTGTGTACAGCAGACTATGGATCTATCATTGGATAGTTCAAAATTGGCTGACCAACCAGGATTTGATGACTCAACTGGTACTTATGATCCTCTTTAATGAATGATAACCAGAATTATGATCAGGTTATGAAAATGGAAATTAATATATTGTGTTATACACAAAAAGTTTTAGTTATTTATAGAATATGGTTTTTGTGTGGTCTTCTCCTTTAATGCTTGTTATAAATTCACATTTCGTATATATGATAATGTCAAATATTTATATGTATTTATGGACCTTTAAAACAACCAAAAATTGTGGAGGGAGATTCTCATGAGCTTTATTAAACACCATACTAATACATGCACATTGGCAATCAGTGAATATCTTAATTAGCCTCAAAAACAATTATTTGTCTGTCTTAATCAACATTAATTATATTTGTAACCATTCATATTTTTTTTTGTTGCAGGCTAGTCTACAGAAAAGTCTGAAGGAGACTTGGGGCAAGCTTGTGCATACTCCCACAAGTTTGCCCTTGAAACCAGTTAAATTGTATGATCAACATGGGCAACTCACCAAAATATTGGATAAAGCACCAATATCACCTACATGTGTACCCACAACAGAACCTTTGTCATCTATACTCATGGCAGAACCTTTATCATCTATACCCACGACAGAACCTTTGTAATCTATACCCACGACAGAACCTTTGTCATCTATACCCACGACAGAACCTTTGTCATCTATACCCATGACAGAACCTTTGTCATCTATACTCTTGGCAGAACCTATGTCATCTATATCCATGTCAGAACCTTTGTCATCTATACTCATAACAGAACCTTTGTCATCTATACCCACGACAGAACATATGTCATCTATATCCATGTCAGAATCTTTGTCATCTATACTCATGTTAGAACCTTTGTCATCTATAACCACGACAGCACCGTTGTTATCTATACCCATGCTAGAACCTATGTCATCTATACCCACGGCAGAACCTATGTCATCTATACCAATGACAGAACCTTTGACATTAACACCCCATCTTGCAGCTATGCCATGTATATCCATAAATAACACTATTCCATCAACATCTGATCTTCATAATGTCCCAAGTGACATGCATGTTTGTGTTACAACTGAAGGTAAGCTCTTGAAAAAACTGTTAGGAGGTATTCCAGAAGTATTTAAACTAGACAATTTTCGATACAGAGCAAAGAACATGAAAGACCGTCAAAGAGTTACATATGCTAAACATTATAACGACTTGCTACCAAGTTTGCAAACCAAAATCTTGAAGCTACACAGTGACACAAAACTATCTGTTAAAGATTTCGAAACAAAGTTTTTCATGTCACATGGACAACTTCCTGAACATGATGAATATCCTATAAAGGATTTGCTTGTTAAACAGAGGAATTGTGAAACTTTGCTGAAGAACTGGAAGTGGAACATCTAAACAACACAGTGTGACTGTCAATGTAGAACTTTTACACTTTCAGTGTGCCAAGCTGAATACCATTACCAAGTCTCCATTAACCACTTTTTATCCTGTCATTATATAATAAACCAATCTTGAACATCAAGTCTCCATTATCTGACAATGTGTAATCATGTGATTCTATTCATGCTCATGCCTAAATATTTCAGGCATAATACTATGTCTTCAACACCCACGATGACTGTCAAGTCTTCATTACCCACGCTCAATAGCAAGTCTCCATTACCCACGCTCAATACCAAGTCTCCATTACAAGGGTTTTATACTGTGCTTCTACTCATACTCCAACTGAGTGTCAAGTCTTCATTACCCACGCTCAATACCAAGTCTCCATTACCCACGCTCAATACCAAGTCTCCATTACAAGGGTTTTATACTGTGCTTCTCATACTCCATCTGAGTGTCAAGTCTCCATTACCCACACTCAATACCTTCATTCTTCAGTCTTCATTACAAGTGTGCTACATGTATTTCTACCCATACAATATCTGCCAACCACATGGTTTTACTAACACACTTATCTGTGTTGAAAACCAAATGTTCATTGTTGCGGTTTACCCATGTGCTGCTGTTCATTCCCACCTTGGATATCAAGTCTGTTATCCACATTAAATCCTGTGCTTCTTTTAAAACCCATTGCAATGCTCAATATCATGTCTGCTTCACCTGCTTTCAATATTGTGCTACAATTTTACAACATCATATTGAATACCAAGTCAAATTCTGCATTATGCATGTTTAATCCTGTGATATACATGTACCCTCACAAGCTGAATACCAAGTGCTCGTCTGCTTTCAATTGGAATCATGTGCTTCTATTTACACTTCTGCTGAATACCAGATCTCTGTTATTCATGCTTTACTTAATAACCACGCTGGACACCAAGTCTCTGTTACCCATATTTTATTCCATGTTTCTATTCCTATCCATGGTATTAAAACAACACATCTCCTTTATCCTGTGCTTCTGTTTAAACACAGTTAATTTCCATTACCCATGTGTTACCATATGTTTTTTATTCATACCAAAGTCTTAGGGAGATATGGTGATTTGTATGTGATATATATGTAGACGCTTTTGTCAAAACAAAACAAGCTTATGTTGATGGATAGTACGGTACATCTTTTCTTTGAAGTTCAAAGTCGCTGCTTGGAATAAGCACTTGAGAGACTGTCAGGTTCTTCATTGAAAGAAACATTGTGAGTACATGTAATGATCTGGAGTAAACTCAAACACACAACCAGGTGTGTTGGTTGATTTGTTTATGCAACAAATGTATAAAAGTCCAGATTTGGTTCTCTGGAAAAGAGAAGTGTTTTCACTTCAAATTTATATTTAAATATTGTTACAAAGCCTAAAAGCTTACACATGTATCATATGAACAATCTCTTACCATGGTCGATTGGGATGCATAATTAATTGGATATGAATAACTTTATTAATGTAAATATATAGATACAATCTTTACCCGTATCAAATTAAATTAACTCTTTAATATGAGATAGTATTTATTATGAAAGAACTGTAAATAAGGCTGTTCTGAAAAATATTCGTGTTTCCCCGTAACTTGATCGACTCTAAAAAAATTTGCTAAATGTGGGTCGGCAACAAATTTTTTAGGGACTTCCTCACCTTAACAGCATAAAAGGTTTTAGAGAGTAGCTTCTTTGTGTATCCTCCCTAGAACTGACTATAGTATATAGTTCGCCCCAGTACTGAGTATAGCTCTTTCACAGCCCGGTGAGGGAGCGGGTGGGCCATGGCCATGCAAAATACTCCCTCGGCTTCCTCAGTTGATCGTAAGAGGCGAGAAAAGAGGTTGCTATCTGTTGCCCTGGTGCTCGCAGAGCTAAAGGGTAATGGGAAGCAGATTTGTTTGTGATGCTCTGTATTTTTGTCCATCGTCATATAAGTGAAATACCATTAAGTACGACGTTAAACACCAATCAAACAAACAATCTATCACAGCAGCAGCAGGTTGAGACAAGTTCATCAAATTGACAGTGACTGCGGTATGTTTTTTTTTTCACAATTAACACCCATTTTATAATACATGTAATTATAAGAAAATGACTTCGAGTGATCTTTGAGCTACAGATGGGTATTTAAAATGAAGAAAAAACTTCCAGGTTCGCATGTGGCAAAAAGCACACGGAAGACAGCCATTTAATCAGCTACCTGTTGTTTATAATCTGTTTTTAAGCTGCTAAATGAAGTTAAAAAAACCAAACAGTTACAGATGATAAAAAGAATAGCTTAAAACCACATGAAAAATTCTTTTAAAAAAGCCTATAGAGTGAGACCCATTTTTTTCAAACTCATTACCGGAAACACAAATATTTTTCCAAACAGCCTAATGAACTTTGTTTTTATGTTTGTGTATCTGGAAAATGTAGATGGAATTGTCCTGTGTAAGTTAAAATATTTTGGATAAACATTCATAGATATCTTAAAAGAAGGGATAACGAAAAAATACACTTGCATGTATATGTAAAACGCTAACACAATTACCAATGTTGGTTAAGCCAATGTCCACAAATAAAAAAAGAACTAAAGCAATGTATGTTTAACAAATCACTGGGCGCAGACATATGTTTACTAACAGTCTTCTGTGTGTTAGGGTAAAAAAGAATGAGGGTGTGCTGTGTTTTCCAGTGCAGAAATGGACAAAGTGACCTTATTCAGTCATATATCGCCCAACCCAAGAAAGATAACTCAAGATGGCAATTTCATCAAACATATTCTACAATATAGTGGACTATTCATTAACCCAACGCACACTATTTTTCCAGAGAACGATAATCATTTTCAGCCTAAATTTACTGTGTGAATTCCTGACACGTTAGCCAATTAAAATAAAATCAAATGCATTACACACAAAAAATTTATGCAGAATACATGCCACCCATATCAGCTGATAATTAGCATACAGATAAATGAGATAATCTATAAGTTTAGATCCAAGTACTGTCATCACAAGTACAGGCATATATATAGTAAATGTATGTATTGGTTTTATATAGGCCTACATTATCAGTACTGTGATATTACTTTACATTGCAGTCTCCATTCCTGGAAAATAAGATGAAGTAAAGCCCACCAGCTATTCTTGTTTGTTTGTTTTGCCTTATCAAGAGATTGTAAAATGTAAATGATTTTACCGGAGTGTGAGACTTGGACTTTTTAGCCGTTCTTATCACCCCATCTGAAAAGTACGGTAGCTGTTTAGCTGACATAGTTGACCGTGGCTCAGTGTTGACTAGCCACTACGCCCGAGTAACCTCTTAACCTCTTTGTCGAGCATACATGTCTATACCCATATTGTCAGTGGTGTTTTACATGTCCTATGAAACGCAGGCCGATATGGTCTCCTGAAAATTGCTCACGAAAGAAAACCTAATTAGACACTGTTTCAAAATTGCTAAAATAACCCAGGTTTAAATTGGAGCAAGATTGTGTCATGGTATAGTTGGTCTATACTTAATTTGATTAGCTGATTTCTGCCAAAATGTCTGCTTGAAGTTCGAATACTGACTAAAAAATTTAATATATTTCTTTTGGATAGAGATATGCATTTGTTGTATTTAACCCTCTTTTAATATATGATTGGGCTGGTGGGATACTTACATAAATTGTGTCCGATGATAATGAATCAAAGAACAAAAGGAATTGGATTTGTTGTAATGTTAAGTTACATGAAACTTTACAACTTGTGCTCCCTGTTCTCCAATACTTTCAGAGCTACATGTAATGGACAACATGAAGCAATGTTTGACATTTTTTGTCTTACACCCTGTGATTAATCTGTATTTGTCTTGTCTTGTTTGTTGCTTATGGCGTCAAGGGTGGTTTCCATCACCCCTTAGGCTGGAACGCTGTCATATGGGTGGAACAACCATAGGTATGACTTTAAACATCAGCTAAAAACTTGTCACTGGTCCTGATCTGGTTCTATCAGATCTGTATGTAAGTATTCATTTTTTGTGGTCAGTTATGTTGAGAATGGCATACTTCATAAATATTGTTGATTCAGGCTTGCGGACTGTCATAAGAAAGGGAAATACCTTAAGTACATTTATGGTGTAAACCATCAAACTTTACATGTCATCTATTTTAATTTGCTAGTTGCTATGCTATGATATTTAAAATATTTAAATTATTGTTCACCACTACTATAGTAAGGGTGAACTTAGTGTCTGTCCGTCAGAAATCTATCTGAACATGCTTACTCGAAAATGAATTTGCAGATTACTTCAAACTTGGTATGTACGTGTACATATACCTTTCTCCTGATAAAACAATGGATGGGATTGGATTTCGCCAAATTCTGCAAAATGGCCATTACTACATAATATTTCAGCCTATGTGTGATGTGAGCACCACAAGTAGATAATAACAGTTTAACTTCAAACTATCTTCCTGTCTGAAAGACAATGGATGTGATTAAATTTAGCTAAGTTCTGTAAAACAAGATGGCATTGCATTATTTAACAATATTCATGTCTAATTAGTAATGAACACAATAATTATAACAAATTCACGGATTGACTTGAGACTTGGAATATAATCTCCTCTTATTAAGACAACAATAATATCAAAATCCGTAAATCAAAATGGTTGCCATTGCACAATATTCATATTTGTATATGCTGTGAACACAATCACTCAGTAACAAATACCTGGATAAACTTGAAATATGCAGCAGCCTACTCATTACACATGTACTAATAACACAAGGGATGGAATTGCATTTTGTCTATTTCTGTATTACAAACAAAATAACCGCTAATGGCTCATTTTACAATATTCACAGCCATCATGAGCCATGTGTTGTGTTGTGTACATGATATTGATGATAATTTTGAAATCAAATTCACATATTTACTTCAAACGTGGAAGTTTTCTGTCAATAAGATACATGTATACGATAGGTCATCAACTCTTACCTATTTAATCCCCCCAGTTTACAGGCCTGTGCTGTAATTTTTCCCTGGTAGAACCTTAAAATAATTTTGTAAGATAACCTAACATTTGCATATTTCCCCTGGATTGCGAATTTTTTAAATACATAAATGTGCCTTTGTGAAAAATAAAGCAAAAATGCTTCAAAATACAATCTACAACGATAATCTGATCTAATGATAACATTTGTCAGAATCAGTAGCAAAATGCAATTTTAGACATAGACTGCAAATAATTTAGGAAACCTCCAATCGGTCCTCCTAAATTAAGTTAGCATAAACATGGGGAAATCTCTTTACTGTTAGCAACTAATACTCTTTCCTGCAGCTGGCCACTAATCTCAGAAATGTTAAGCATGTACCTGCAACTCAGACTTATTGTAGGCATTGGCAATGTGTGCTGATACTCTGTTTTCCCCAGGTTTCTGTGGTATGTAAGTAAGGCAAAATGTAAAAATAATTAGTCAATCATTCAAGTCTAATACCTTTGAGTACTACGGCCTAATAAAAAAGTATGGTTTCCTCTAACCCGACCTACACTACAAAATAGCTCTGAGTCTAAAGTTTGTATTTGCTTTTGAAAAAAAAATATTGTGAAATAACCTTAAGTACAACATTAAATCCCCAAGAAATCTTGAAAACTGGTTCTAAATTCTAAAGATTTAGAGGGGGTATCGTCATGTAATATTTAGTCACCTTTACGCTTGGTTTCTGTATTTGTTATGTGTGACCCACAAAAAATTTAACATCTTATGTATCATTCAAATGTGCACATGTAGTTTGCTTGTTTTCGTACAATAAGCTTTACAAATTCTCATGTCTCACTCCTCAAAATATTTTGACAATTATAATTGTTATTGTTTGAATAAATCTGTTGAGTTTTCTAATGATTTTCTTTGGCTTGCTTATGAATTATAGCTTTTGTTGCTTGTGAATAATGGTTATAAACGATGTTTGACATTCATGTTCTGCGGGTAATGTACATATTATGTAAATGGAGTTTCTAATCTTAAAATGAACAGCAGAGGGTCTGGGGAGCTAACTGTTGCCCTGGTGTCATCACTGCTAAAGGGTAGCATCAGCTGCATGAAACCTTTGTTTTCTAATTCATTTTATTGCGTCCTTATCCTGCCACATTTTCCCTGGTATAGACGGTGGTTTGAACTGGTTTCCATCACTGACTGGGCTGGCACACTGTCATTTACAACTCTCCATGAAAAGTTTAGTTGAGAGCTAAAAAGCACTCCTGAGTACTTCTACTGTAGCATTTTTATGAATTACAGGAATGATTTCAACTTCACATATCGGTAATACTAACAAAAAAATTCTGGTGGAGCTAAACACAACTCACCAAATTTTTTGGCAAGAGTGGTTTCATGCATGAGTGATCACTTTTGTAACATGCAGGCTTGAGAGTGAAATAACCTTAAGGGCGGTGTTAAACCCTAATCAAACGAGCAAACAGAACTTCCATTAACCAGCATTGCTCTAAGTATTGCTATTTTTTAATTCCGAAAATGGGGTTTGAAGAAACCTATTAAATGTTCGCAAAATGTCTCATTTATTATCATTTTTGGGGGATAACGCTTTCTTAATTTGTTCAGATTCTAGTTCAGAAATTTTGCAGGTTGAAACCCGTCCAGAAATCGAACCAAGACCCTCAGAGTTGGGGAACCAAATCACCAGGTGGGTATCACCTGCAAAATTTTCAGATTCTAAACTAGAATCTGTTCAAAACTAAGAAAGTGGCCCTGACGTTTTAATTGTTTTTGATAATACCTGATGGAGAGAATATCCCAATTAATGACTGATCGTCAGTACATCAGCACTATAGGACAGTACGGTACTATATAGTTTATCACATAATTGTTGGTTTACAGGTTCCAAAACTTTAAATGACAGTTATGTGCTTTCTTGCTCTGTATTTCTAGAGAAGGTTACATTGTAGGATAGACTACGAGATACACCTAAACAGAACTCTGCATCTGACTTAGGCTATTAATTCCGAAATATGCCTTCAAAATATGAATGTTTTGGGGCCATTTTTTTTTTTACTTAATCTATCCACGTCAGCAAACCAATAAAACGAAATGGCATTGGTCTAACAATACTGAGCTTAGAGAAGTAAAAACAAACCAAATCTGCACCATGATTGTTGTGTATCCCGACGGTATTATAATGCAAATGTGTATAGCGATACTGTTGTGTTGTTTTTGTTTCGCCTTAAAATTATATTCATCGACAAAGTAAAGAGAGCAGTTACAAAACGCATTTACTTCTTACCGAGCAAATATCCTGATATTATTTTATTCCAAACTTATGATTATTTTCAGGAAACGTAACATATAAAGTGCTTACTGTTGTTTAAAATAACTGTCAGTAGCTTGAAAATATCAACGGGGTTTGCTCTCGTGACGTCATTACGATTTAGGGAATTCCAAGTTTCGACTATAGACGCGCCACCTAGCGAGCCGTCTGCTTGCCGCTGTCCTGTGCCGCGGTTGAGCGGCATTCCAGCCTTTCAGAGTGAGTAGTTAATCGATTTTAATTTACTACCTCCCTTTGGAGGATGTAAACACTAATCATAACTCAATTTGGCTTTGGGCCTGCGGCTGTGGCTTAGTGGTCGCGTGTGCGCTTCCTAAACTGAGCCTGCTTTGATTTACTGTTCACGGGATCGAGTCTGTTGACCCTCAGGTTGCCTATATGAGCGAATCATATGTTGTGGCTCCGGCAATCGCGGGGGTGCCTTTTACAAGGTTAACTCTCGGTTTTCCACCGTATGTAGGTTAGGAGCAGTGTGAAGTGGACAATCCGTCGTCATATAAGTGAATTACCCTTGAGTACGACATTAAACCCCAATCAAACAAACAAACAAATCAAGTTGACTTTGGCATCTTTGTTTCCTTTACCTAGTAGGATGGTCCTCTGACATAGGAGTGAAATTACTGTAAGTGTGCCCGGGCTGTGGCTTAGTTGTAGCATGTGTGCTTACCAAACTGAACCTGCTTCGATCTACCGTTCACCGGATTGAGTTTACCTGTCAACTATCATGTATATGAGGGAGTCACATGTTGTGGCTCCGGCAATTGAAGGGGGGATTTTTTACAAGGTTTCCTCTCGGTTTACCCTTGGTTTTCCACCTGATAAGGCTAGGTGAAGTGGACAATCCGTCGTCATATAAGTGAAATACCCTTGAGTATGACGTTTAACACCAATCGAAACAAAAAAAAAAAATATTCAAATAAACACACAAACAAACCTTTAGTGTGCCAGATAAATTCTGTCTGTCAACCTTCAGGTATATGAGTGAGTTGCACCCCAATCAAACAAACAAACATGAACATTAAACAATCCATTCACTGAACTTTATTTCTCTTTCAGGATTACCCCTTGAACCCTAAAGCTCTTTCATTGGGTGAATTATAAGGAGAGTTTGATTTGAACACCAATGAGTGGACGGATGGAATTTTATCCAGTGTCATGAGGCAGACATGTTCAGGTGAGTTTCATTAGAATGCAGCTCGTGGGAGCTGCATTTAGCACGGGGAATCTTCCTGATATCTTCAGATTTGTGCGAGGTTGATCCACACCTTCACCCAGACAGCTCATGAAGTTCCTGAGCTGCTGTCAGTAGAATCAGTATATACATGTATCAGAACATCCGCTCAGAAACTGAAGGCATATATTTGGAGGTTCCAAAGAAAATTGGCCTGGGGCTGTGGCTTAGTGGTTAGCTTGTGCGTTTACTAATCCTACTTCAATGTAGCATTCACAGGATTGTGTTGCACAATGTGGTTCGGGAAAACGTGGGGTTGGTTGTTACGAAGCTTCCACCCCATTTTCCATTGTAGTAAGGAAATAAACAGTATGTAGTGGAAAATCCTTCTTCATATTAGGGAAATACCCATTAGTACCAAGTTAAACCCCAATCAAACAAACACCGTTACAAGCATGAACCTCGTGTTGGTTCATGCCATTTGGTTTTTTGTACAAAGAAATCCTTAGCTGCTGTCATGTGGGAATTCCCATCCCAGAATCAAGTTGTGTGGGATCCTCTTAATGTCAGAACATCTGCTCAGAAACTGAAGGCATCTATTAACAGTATTTTCGTTATTTTGGGATAACAGTTTCTCAGTTTGAACAGAATCTAGTTCAGAACATTTTTGCAGATTGAAACCTGTCCACGAATCTAACCCAAGATCCTCAGAGTTAGGCACCGAATCGCCAGCAGTGAAAGCTGGCCACCTAGACCACTCAGCTACCAGGCCTTCTACATGTAGAAAGTGTTATCCCAAAATAACGATAATGCTGTTAATCTTGACTTTCTGAAAAAGACACAAAAAATTATTCATCTATGAAGAGGTTCCCATGAAAATTTGGTCACAACTTCAGACAGAGAACACGGAAATCGCCTGAATACAGTACGCTTTTGACGATGATGGATTATTTGGAGGGAGCTTCTTTTTGCCCAGATGCCAAGGGGCAACATAAAGCTGATCGGATCAGGGGCTTAGCCAGAAATCAAAAGTATGGTGTCCAAAATGGTCATTTTGCTTCACTTTTCAAATAATTGGGTGTCCAATTGTGACAGTTTTCCTATCTCCAGCATGTTAAAATTTCTTAAAACAGGGTGTCCAAATGAGGCAATTGTTTACTTCAGGGTGTCCACTTGGACGGGTGTCCGTCTATGCCCCTGGATCGGATAATGAAGTCTATCCAATGCGTCTTGTGATTGTCATGTCTTCTACTTGTTTGTTGCTAGTGGCATAGATGTGAGTTTCCGTTACCAATTACATGGCCTGCCATCATCTGAGTGAAATAACTGTTAAACCCCAGTCAAACAAATCAGTAAGAACAGTTTTTTTAAATAATAATTGAGGTATATATAGTCAACTGAATTGTATAAATCTCTTATTTGCCTTTCTTTTTGTTTAAAAAAAAATAATTTAGGATTAAAAGCCGGATGAGAAATGGTTAGTGTTTGATGGACCAGTTGACATGCTTTGGATTGAGAGTATGAACTCTGTCATGGACGACAATAAAATTCTCACTCTGATCAACGGTGAACGAATTGCCATGCCAGACCAGGTTTGTTTATTTATTGATTTCTGATGTAGAAAAAGTACATTTTGCCTGTCTCTGTGGGATCTCAAAGTCGAATCTCTAGCTATCGGTATTCTCAGGATAGTCCACTGTAATTAGGCAAGGAACAGTGTGAAGTGGACAATGCATCGCTATATAAGGAAATATTCTTGAGTAGGACATTAAACACGAATCAAACAATAAAAAAATAACGAAAATACTGTAAATCTCATGTCATGTTTGTATCTTGATTATTATTTTTCTCACTCAGGTGTCCCTGTTGTTTGAGGTGGAAGATTTGGCTGTAGCTTCCCCCGCCACTGTCTCCAGATCAGGAATGGTTTACAGTGACTATGTACAAGGACCTGGGCTGGCAGCCAATCGTAGATTCCTGACTCCTTTCCGAGAAGAACAAGGTACCCTATTCTATTCAGTTGCCATCTGGCTAAGCAGACCTGTGCTGTCATCTTTTCAGGCATAACATAAAAATCGGTACACTCAAATTTTGTGAGAGGACCTAGCATTTGTATTTTGCCCTGGTTTGCTAATTTTTTAAATACATAAATGTGCAAAAATTGCTTGTATATATAATGTTCATTGACTATCAGATGACAAAATTTGTCAAAATCAGTAAGAAAATGCAAATTCAGATGTAGACTGAAAACAAAGTGAGAAACTTGTTTAAGAGGCATATAGAAGTTGGTTATAACATTTAACATAAGACTTGTATGGATGACAACTTCTGTTTAATATCTGGGCGATGTTTCGATGTAGATACTAACATCGTTATCAAACATGCTTGATACAAGTCCATACAAGTCTTATGTTGAATTTGAGAAACATATAATTCGGTTTGCATAGCCATGGGGAGACCATGTTTTGTCCGTTCTCCCCAACAGTGCAGGCCGACTTTGATTATCTTTGATGTGCTGGTGTCTTATTATTGTCAGAATACTCCTCCATCAAAAATGGCATTAAACACCAATCAATCAAGGGATAATTCAATCTATTTAGTGTTTCTGTACCAGGTATGTCAAGAGAAATTTTGCAATGTGACAGGGTGATTTTTACAATGCTTCTTCTGTCCATGGTAACTGCAACAGACATGTCACAAAAAAACTTATGTGATACATACAATTATAGTAGTTATTTTAGTTTCTTACAATTTGCAAATAACTCCAGGGCTAACCATGGAAATTTGAGACATAAAAAATTGTTTGAACCAATACTTCATCTCAGTTCTTAACAATTTATGGCAGTGGAAAATTTTCCTATATTTGAAATGCCGTAGAGTGCAATTTGTATTACCAATCAAACAATCAGTCAACTTGGCATCAGGTAGCACTCACCTTTTCCTTATAGATTGGTCTCAGTTCGCTCTCATCGTTTTCTGTTGTCCCTTGGCAAAAAATGCACTATTGTAATTGATTAATGGCCCATAAATAATTAAATGTGTTTATTTTCTAGGCATTGGTTGAAGAATTAAAGCCACTGTGTGTGAAATATCTTGTAAAGATTTTACAGTTCAAGAAAGCCAACTGCACAGAGTTAATTCCCTTGGCTGAACTAAATGGAGTTGTGTACCTTTGTAAACTCTTTGATAGTTTAGCTACTGTGGAAAATGGGGTAAGTTTAATTTCCAACATACTCTTGTCAATTTCAAAAGTAATCAAAAAGCAAAGGTTTTTTAGCCTTATAGATGGATATGGTAGTCTTTCTATCAGAGATAAATTTCTATTCCAACTTTCGTTGGTTGGAGCTTTGCTTAACTAATATTTTAATTGTGTGCTCGACAAATAGGCGAAATGAAATTGAATTGTTGTGGCGTCTGTCACTGTTAATTTCACACGTGTTGTGTTGAGTGTTCTGGGATATTTTGCACAAAGGGCCTTTGTTCTTCTTGCTTATGTCGTGTATGTCATTGTGACCAGGGGCCAATTTTATAAATAATTTTGTAAATTTTTAACTACCTGTGTTAATTTAATTTCAAAGTTTTGCATTTGATTAAAACTTACTCACATTATTATAATAATGCCCAAATATCAAATATGCTGTTTGAAAACTGCTAAATTTTTACTTGAATATAAAACTGTATTGTGGTATCGTCATCATGGGAACTAACATCAACTTTTGGAAAGATTGCTTTGTGGAACAGGCCTCTGTTTCCTTGTGACTGATTATTGCCTATGAAGTTGATAGTGGTTTCTTTAACCATATGGACTGACAACTCACCATATAAGTGAAATAACCTTAAGTACAGTGTACAAATTACATCATCCAGTGAGAATTCTATATAGTATACTTCATAACAGTACACTTAAATATAATAATAAGCAAATAGGCTCAAGGTATCCTAGCCTTAACCTATAACCCTATAACCAGTGATCTCCCTTTGTTGCCACCAGGTGGATCCATCAGACTCTGAGAACTTTGTGCGTATGGTTGAGCTTTGGTTCCAATTCTGTGTATTTTGGTCCATCTGTGCTTCAGTA
>JARFOD010111541.1:0-15390 GCA_031763545.1 Mopalia muscosa
ATCGCGCAATGACAAGAATATACACGCCCCCCCCCCCCCCCCGTTTCGAGTGTTTTGGGCCCGGCGCCCCCACTAGTATTGCGGAGGGTTTGGCAGGAGCTTCCTGTTGCCCTGGTGGTCTTGAGCCGAGGGGCAACACGACGTTGGTCTGTTTCTAGCGTCTCTGTGTTTGTAATATGTCCTGTATTATCTTTGTTTGTTGCCACTGGTGGTTTCCTACATCCATTTGGTACGAGGCATATGAGTGAAATAGCCTTAAGTACCTCCTTTAATCCCAATCAAATAAAACAACAAAGATACATTAACGATAATTTGTAGGCCACCATATTTAACTTACAATAACCAAATTATTTTTAATGGTTCCTTTGTTTTCAGATCGCCACAGTTAAGGAAATATTCCGTCTTCAGAGAGATCAGGAGTTAGTTGACGCAGAGAAAAAATATCTTCCGCAATCATGATATTATCCTGTCAAATACTAGATCTATCGCCAGTTTAATTGATACAAGTCATTCTTTTCCATTTATTGTACCGTGACCATGAGAATGTATGGTTAATAATCAGCCTGTATACCACTATTTACAATGCCATTCTTCACGGTTTCCTAGTGTCTCTCTTTCCTTCACATGATCAGTATATGTTCAGAGAGTCCTTCTCTATTTATTTAGCACAAGGGACAATATCTATCCATTTTGTTATATATATTTTATGTAAACTAAAATGTCATGAGTTCCGTGTTCCTCAAGCCCTCTGACTAAGGACAGTTTGTTTGAAGAGTAGACACAAAAATTATTCAGTAGCAATCCTGTCTTTACTAAGCTCTGGAGGATTAACTTTCAAACATTATTGTTTTTTTGTTTTGTTTCATCGGGGTTTAACGTCCTATTCAAGTGTATTTCACTTATATGACGACGGACTGTCCACGAAAGCCTCGTGGAAACCACCCCTGGGATTGCCGGAGCCACAATATGTGACTCGCTCATATACCTGATGGTGGAAAGGCGGACACGATCCCGTGAACAGTGCATCGAAGCAGGTTCAGTTTAGTAAGCGAGCACACTACCACTAAGTCACGTCCCAAAACATTATTGTAATCCCAGGTTAAACAGCTTACCCAAAAAGCATGCATGTTATAATGGCGACGATAGTTTAAGGAACCACAATATGTGGCTCTCTCTCATATACCTGATGGTCAACAGGCAGACTAGATCTTGTGAGCGGTACATCGAAACAGGTTCAGTTGAGTAAGCGAACACGCTACCACTAAGCCACCGCCGCCGGCCAAGATAGGAATGGAAAAGATCGACGCAAAAAGTCCGAAAAACAAACCTGTATTTAAAGCTTAAATTGGACGCGTATTTTGAAGGGGACTGGGTCTGGTATTCATTTAAGATATATCTTTGATCTCACCGAAGCCTCGCAGGATAAGAATGATCTATAAGCAACAATTCATTGTCTTCTTAGATCTCGCTTGTGCCCACTCAAATCATTAATAGTACAACCTAATTTTTTACTAGCTGTTTTCGTTCTCCGTCAGATACCTGCTAGGCATATTGATAAAATTGAGGGAAATCGATGACAAAGCGTCTACCATTCTCGTGTCCAGAATCTACCAATAAGTTGACGATTTCGTAAACTGTGACGATAATCTGTCCTTTGGCCAAAGCCCTGTCGGATTCTCCACAACGAATTAAACGTCTATTTTTGCCATTTTGTAACAAGTGATCGACAAAGCAGCTTACACGCGAATAGCACTACAAGTCGAGTCATGGACACCAAATACGTCTTCTTTGAGAATGTGGCCAAGTTTACTGCGCATTCCTTTCATTTCTCCGAAGACAAAACCCCCGATGCCTGGCTTGAACTTGGTACCGTTTCGTGGAAACATTATCTGGAATAGAGTCTCAGGTTAGACTTCGTCTAATCCAGTGGCTTCCCCTCATTTAACAGATATGGGTAGATACGACATAAAGTTGTTTGATTGGGATTTAGAGACGTACGATCAAATCAGATATAAACCCAAAAGACAAAATTTGTGATGTGCAAATTAAATGCAGGTAGCAGACGCTTTAAATGAATCTCTAATCGGATTCCAGAACTAGTGATATTTAATGGTTTCGAGATTGGTTTTCCGCGAACAAGAGCTTACCTATATCATTATATCTACAAACTGCATTCAACAATATAGGGTTCGTTTCTTGAACTTATGCAAACTATTCCTCCGTAAACGTATTCTAGTCGAACGGTAACAGAGGAACGGAACACAACATCGATCCTCGGGTTTAAACTATGCTCCAGGTGCCTTCCAAACCTTTAGTTTGTTTGTCTGTTTGTTTGTTTGATTGGTGTTTAACGTCGTACTCAAGGGTATTTCACTTATATATGACGACGAATTGTCGACTCCACACTGTACACAGCCATATTACGTCGGAAAACCGGGAGGAAACCTCGTGAAAACCACCCCCGCGATTGTCGGAACCACAACATGTGACTCGCTCATATACCTGATGGTCGAAAGGTGGACTCGAACCCGTGTACGGTAAATCGAAGCATGTTCAGATCAGGAAGCGCACTTGTTACCACTCCAAACCTTTAGAATTAAGCAACACGCTACCACATTTCCGCACTGAATCTTCCAATATATACCAATTGTGTAGCCATACCTTGATTTAAAACATTTTTATTTTCTTCCTTAACGCTTTTGGGTCAGATCGACCCATAAAACGACCGCTTGAAGACTTGTCTGGATATCTCCCAGTTGGGAACAGCCACTCGGTGAGTATTCAATGAACAGGACAGAATGTGTTTTTGGCGAGAAAATAAGTCATACGGATTCAATGTTACTTTTTTATTTGTAGGCAGGCCTTATTTCTAAAGGTTTTGTACGGCTGGACGTCGTATCTTGAACTTTGGCCAAACAAAAGTAGGTGAGTCGTGGCATAAAGAATTAAAAAAAAAAAAAACAAGACAAGTTTATTGACCACCTTTGCTGGAAAAAAATATTTACAGATACCGCCGACACATTACCTCCACGTATCACTTGAACAGAGTCCGCTGTAAGGTGTGGGTGTTTTCAAAGCTTTCAAGTAAATCAGAAAGTTTTTTTAACAGGTAAAGGACACTAGACTGTGGACAGATCAACTGTATTTTCATAAAGTCTGTAGTACACACAATAACACGAATCTCTTGCGTTTAGCACAATCAATCAAGAACTTCTGTCAGGCATTGATTGTCGGTATAGGCCTATAGTCAGACATAACAGCGATATTTAATGATAGATATTCGCCTGGAGCCTGTCCTTGTTCCTGTATCCACATTAAACCTGCTCCGATATCACGATAAATAGCCTGTAAGAAAGCAGAATATGTGTAAGGCTGGGACAGGCGCCTGTCTCTCTCAGGGTTATATTAGTGCCACACGTTACAATACAACAACCACATCGCTGGTTAGACACTCGGTTAGACGACCAAAGCACTGAAAGCTGTTTTAAAATATATCCTGGGTGACAAAAACTATCAGTAGAGCTGAATACACGTCTGTTTGGCAAAGAGAAATTTGAATCAAAGATGTCGATACAAAATAACTCAGGGATTATAAGAATTCGTTTGCTGGACTACCTTTAAAGAGGAATTTAATTTCTGAGTCACAAACACTGATTAACATGATGATGTGAAAAGTCTTTGATGGTATGAAACCCTACGTATTTAAAAAGAAGGGCCTGACATACATTGAATTTTGTTTAAACATTCGTAATCGATAAGAGAAATATTGATTTTTTAATTTTTTTTTAACTGAGTTTTTATTTAATTTGAGGCGGATAGGCCTATTCGGCCTCTCGAAACTTTCGTCTATATAGAAATCCCAGGCACGGTATCTCTCCAGTTATGGCAGTATCTTATTGTTATTGACGTTCTGTCCACACATTTACTAAAAGCCGACTTTTGTGATACTGGACACCGATCATAGAGTTTGTGCACACATCTAGCGAATAGGTGATATGGGCCCCTACGTGTTGACAGATTGGTCGTCAATAGTGGTTTCCGTATGTAGGACAAATAATACGACTTTATTGTCTGGGATCCATCTAAAGAGACAGGCGCCGGTGACTTTGATAGATAATCTGGTATTTGTCTTCAATCTTTTTACAGTTGAGTTACAATAATGCAATTTGCAAAATCCAAAAGAACTATCAACAGAGACTATATATACCGGTCTCACGAATTTTCGCCCACATTGATCGCAGCGCATCAAATGAAGACTTCAACACAAGTTTGGTAGAAAAACGGACGTTTGTTTTAATATCTATAGAAATATCTGTACAATTATGGTATTTGATAAGGAGGGTATATCAAACTCTACAAGGAGCAATGCTTTAAGATACGCCACTCAGAAAGACCTGTGGTGGTTGTTGTTGTTGCACTCCGGACTACGCCAAGTTTAATAGTAATCGAACTTCGATATAAGACACTCAACACCCCGAAATGTGAAAAAAAATAACGAAAATTCCGTTGTCAGAAAAAAAGCACCGTACAGTTTTCACACAAGAACAAATCTAACTTGCTAAAATAAATGTAACACACATGAAAAAATTCAAACTCTCAATATTTATAAGCAATTAAAAAAAAGTGCCGCTGTGTAGAAAGGCCTACTGAAATATTTATAAACATTTTTAATATTGAAAATTATTTCATCAATAAAACTTCAATCCTTCGAAGTAGTGGTAAAATAAAGGTGGCTGAGGTACATATTCCAATGAAGGTGTGTCGTGGATGAGAGTCAAATAAACTCGGTATACACAGGAATCAAAAAACAAAGAAGTTCAAACGTTTGACGGTTAAAAAGCTATCAGTCAAAATCACGTGACCCACTAGCCAAAGAACAATCAAATTTATCTACACCAACGCAACCCATAATAGATTAAAATATTATTAAACAAAATATTAAAATCACTAAAATGAATAATATTCTGTTAATAATAGCCGATAGAGCAAGCCTCCTTGTCACATGCCATTTGCCTACAGCCAATTAACTAATAAAACAGACAATACTGCTATATATATATAGTAAAGGATGCCGCACAGCCAACTTCCAATATTAATACATAGATTGACAGAGACAGTATTCACGTTATATTACATCCGGGTGTTCTACATTATTTAACACGTCTATAATATACATAACAATGGAAAGTGAGGAACAACCGAATGCACTGGGCAAAAAACAAAAATGAAGTTATTATACGAAACCATTTATTCAATAATTTCTTTTATCACTAGCACGCACGCAATTATACCTTCTTTTTTTTTACAAAATGCATCGGGTGGACCTGTCGTTGAATTTTAATGTCAATTTTGTATTTTCACTTTTTTTCTCACTAGGTTAATACATTTACACCTCTTGTTTACACTATACATCCAATGGAGGTTAAATCTCGAGATAAAATCGTTACTATGAAGGAATCATTTGTGCATACGAGTTATTATTATTCTTTTTTTTTTGTATGAGGAATAACAAGTGTAAAAGGAAATCAATTAGCATCAATAATAAGGGGTATATCTTGGAGTCCAGGTAAAATCAAACCTCCAGTTGAGACCATTTGGATAAACTTCATCCTCTGTACAGAAGGACTGAAGACATAACTCTTTCCAGGGGAACACACTGCATGCCACGGATTCATCTCAACTAAGACAGTGCTAACTTTTTAAGTGTTTATAAAACTTCACGCGACAGAATTCAATATTACTTCAATACATCAAGTGACAGTTGATCTCCTGCCCCTGGTATTCACCATGTTGGATTGACGATAGAAACCACATGTAAGGAGATCATCAGGGGGTCACAGAAAACCATTTGAAACCGCTATTTAAGAACTAGCCCTAGCAGATAGAGCCCTTCACAACCCAGCGTTCCACTTTATTTTGTTTTCTTGTAAATGTCGAGGCTTGGCATACCGGTCACTGTAAGAAAAATTAAAAATATATCCTGTACATTTTGAAATTTTCATTTTAATTCAGTTATTTCTCCAGAATGTTAATTTATACTTTTTTTAACGTTTTCTACAATTGGTCGCATTTTTGTTTTACACTACTTGTACATTATTCAGTTATTTATTAATTGTATTGTAAAGCACGGAAACAGATGATCATTTATTATTATGAAGGCCTTCTAATGAAAACAAACTTATTAATATAGTCAGTGGTTACAAACAGCTACATGCGGCTATTGGACATTCTAATCTATCAATGAAAAGCTCTGCTTATCTTACGGCTGAAAAAAAATCTCATTTAAATACATTAATTCAACAAAGATGATAAAAAGAAGTTAAAGAGAGATATATATAAACCAGAAACTGAATGACAAATCAAGGAAAACCAATTGAAGAACTAATGTATATTAAAAATGAAAGTATAGTTTTTTTTAATGGTTTGGTGAGATTGAATGTATGTTGTATTTAGGCACTTTTCTGGCGAAATCTTGTGAAATGATACACACTGGGCAGTGAATACAAAATTGATGAAGGTATGTTGGTAGCATATAACAGTGTGCAAGATTTCTGAGAGAAATGGGGTGTTCGATGTAAAGAGTAGGATTAAGGACAAAGCTGGAAATCCGAAATTCAAGTTTTGTTCACGTCTGCAAATGGATCTTTTTATAAGATATCTGATCAGAATTTAATGCTAAAGCCTTTCGAACAAATGACGGATTTAGCAAAGTTTGAGATTTCTCGTCTCTAACGGTTTCCATTCTTCAGTTCAGTTCTTTAAATAACATCGACGACGATCTACTCCGCAGTTATAACGTCATTTCACGCAAAGATCAGCGGGCCGTGCAGCTGACTGGTTGATGGAAACCACCGTCAACAAATTCAGACAAGACCGGAGAATAACGAGCCAAAGACAACAGAATAAATCAAGTTGGCGTTGTGCCTTAGCTGTGGAATTGGGGCTATATTTCAAGTGCGTTAAACGTACAGTTTGTTTGTTTGATTGGTGTTTAACGTCGTACTCAAGGGTATTTCACTTATAGGACGACGGATTGTTCACTTCACACTTTACAAAGTCTTATTACGGTGGAAAAAAACGAGGAACCCTAGTAAAAACCACCCCCGCGATTGCCGGAGCCACAACATGTGACTCGCTCATATACCTGATGGTCGACAGGCTGTCTCGATCCGATGAACGGTAAATCGAAGCAGGTTCAGTTTAGGAACAGTTTAGTTAGACGAACAATTGAACCAATGCACTTCAATGTTCCCTAATGATCTTACGCGTTGGTGTCAGGCTCGAGTGGCGCCTTAGCTGCGGAGTTTGGGCTATATTTCAAGTGCGTCAGACGGACAGAGATTGTACCAATGCACTTCAACGATCCCTGATGATCTTACACGTTGGTGTCAAGTTCGCGTTGCGTCTTAGCTTCGGAATTGGTTTGGTGTAAAATATGGTGTGAATCAAAGCTTGGTAGGGCCCCAAGCCTTAACGGAACTTCTGTGTCAGTGTAATATGTGAGAAGATTCTGTGGTGCAGTTTACAGAGGTGTGAGATAGGACAAAACTCACATACAAAAACATACACTTGGGTTTTATATCGTACTTAAAAGGGTGGAAAACTCAAAACCAAGGCAGTCATCTTATACAACCCGACTCAAACGAAACTCTCATTTTCTTCTAAAAGCCATTTTGGACTAAAAGGTTTTTATTTATATAATTTAAATTTACTCAAATTTTAACATAATGAAGTTATCTCGAACGGGCTGAGAGCATTTGAATACAAACGGATTTTAACGACATCACTGTTAGAACAGCGTCATAACAAGGCTCTCCGTGAAAAAAAGGGGAAATTTGACTAAAATGTAGCAATAGTTCTGTTCGCTTCAGGGGGTATATAAGTGGACTATATATTTCGTTTCCTACCCGTTTAAGATTATTTTACCCAGACGGTGCCGGGGTTGACTTCTCTGAGCCAGAGGGCCAACTGTATCGACAGAGTTTGGGAAGAATGATAGCGTGTCGCTGTGTTTGTAATTGGATTCCTGATAAGGGTTACAACAAAATATGTATTCGATCAGTAAACAAGATCTCTGTCCACCTATGTAAAGAACCAGACCAGTGTCCAGCGAGGTCAACAACCAGATCTGTGTCCACTGAGGTCAACAACCAGATTTGTGTCATCAGGTCAACAACCAGCTGCGTGTCCAGCGAGGTCGACGACCAGTTGCGTGTCCTGCGAGGTCAACGACCAGTTGTGTGTCCAGCGAGGTCGACAACCAGATCTGTGTCCACCGAGGCTGACAACCAGATCTGTGTCCACTGAGGTCAACAACCAGATCTATGTCCACCAAGGTCAACAACCAGATTTGTGTCCACTGAGGTCAACAACCAGATCTATGTCCACCAAGGTCAACAACCAGATTTTTGTCCACTGAGGTCAACAACCAGATCTATGTCCACCAAGGTCAATAACCAGATCCATGTCCACCAAGGTCAACAACTAGATCGTGTCAACCAAGGTTCACCGAGGTTAAAAACCAGATCCATGTCCACCAAGGTCGATTGTTTAAAATAATGGACAAAGAGTACAGCACAGAGACCAACACCGAAATGAGTGATAAAAATTGAGATATGGGTGTGACAAGGTGAGTTAAGAAATGAATAATGAAAACCCCTCTTACCATACTTATACTTTCTAGAATCTGTAAAAATTGATGAAAAAGAACAAAATAGCACACAAATTAACACTGTTCAAAGAAACGCAAACATATCAATCAAAATATCATGCAAACGACAGATGCAGTCTGTAGTCTGCGTAAAAGTTGTGACAGACTAATACTGAGGAGTGTTTAATGCAGTTCTCAAGGTCTTTTCGCTTTTATGAGGTGTCTGTTATAACCCCACATAAAAGAAATGTGATTGAAGTGTTGTGCCAAAAAAACATGCTTCTGTGGGGCAAAGTTAAGACGAGAAGACACGGCTCAGGACATACCCTTTGTTAACAGTTAATTGTTATGCAAAACAATTTTTAAGAAATTGCATGAATATGAAAAGAAATATGTATCCTCAATACCCTTTGTTAAGAGTTAATTGTAATCTTATATCATTTTAGGAAATTGCGTGAATATGACTAGAAAATATATATCCCCAGTTCCCCCCTACCCTTTGTTAGAGAGTTAATTGTTATCGAAAAATAAAGGCAACCCACTACTTTTAAATTAGATGGATACATAAAGCAAATAAGACACTATAATTAAATTGTTCTATCAGCAACTAGCTTCCAGAAGTCAGGTTACTAATAAATTGATCTATAACTATCTAAATGATCTGAGTCAATTTGAAATTTATTCAGAATTTTGCCAGATAAAATGTTCCCTTTCCTTTTTCTTTTCTTGCGCATTTATGTGGAAGCTAAGAATGTATCAATGAATGTGAAGCACTTATTGATAATTTGCAAATCCGAATGTTGTCCTTTATTTTCCAGGTCTTTGCCGATCAAAGGTCATGGAGTTCCCAAAGAAACTGAAATCTGCATGATAAGCTTGAACGTTTAACGTCGCATTCAATGGTATTTTACTTACATGGCGACGTATTCTGTGCGTTTTACTCTTCCTCGGCTTATTACAGTGAAAGCGTGATGAAACCTAGTAAAAACCACCACTGGGATTGCCAGGGCCACATCATGTGACTAACTCTTATAACTGAGGCGGAGGGTCGATAGACGGTCTAGACCTTGTGATGGTACATCACAGTAGGATTAGTAAGCACACAAGCTAACGACTACAACACAGCAGTGGGCCACTTCAACATATATGTCAGACCCCCAAAATCAAACGGTTGAAAAGTTACACCAGTTTTTAACTGGACAATTAAACTTACCAGCCCAATTTCTTTTTTACAAAAATTGACCATCGAGTATGATTGGCCAAGGGTTAATTTGTTTGACAACATTATCGTATATTTGAAATGGTTGCATATAATGTAATAAATGTCTTTGGTCACTTGGTTATGACATCCATGAAATATTATTACACCACCCCTGTTCAGTGAAGATTTGTTAGTTGTGGGTTAAAATTAAAATATGATAAACCATTTTATCATTGTCTAAATTTGGTCAAGACTCGCTATTCAGCCTTGATCAGCTGCATTCTACAAAGCATATTTTGTGAACCAGATATAGAGAACTATAAAATGCCTTTGGTGGAGGTTGTCAAATTTGTTTAAATTTTTGTCGGCTAAATTCGTATAAACCTTCATTAGAAACAAAAGTTTTTGAAGTCCACCGAAAGCATGGATGTCACTGGATAGTTACCACTGAAGAGCTTTTTCTAGAACTAGTTTGTCAATAACTATACCTTCTGCACGTTACTATTTACACTGTTTGTTTATGCCAGTAATCTTCAGTGAATGGAAAACTGACTCGATTAGCCGTCAGTTTCACCAAAAATATTGTCAGGCATATAAAACGCATGCCAAATAATATTTATCCAGAAAGGGAATACCTATTTTTTTTTTTTTTGTCATTATAAATTTAAAACATTACAAAATGCAAATTTTGGTTACAATTTTTTGTATTATTTAGAAATGAGTTACCAAGGTATCCCTTATACTTATTGACTTAATTAAAAACTAAGTCGAGAAGACTTTTGTTGAAAATCTGAAATTATTGTTTCTTCGCCAAATTCCAATGATGTCAAAATGTCTGAAGTCTTTTGATATTGTTGGAAAGTTTAACATCAAAGTAAAGACAGCATTGCTTCTCTTCAAACAAACATAATGTTTGAACCATAGTCTGTACTTCCCATGAAGACTGAGTTAAGAAAACAATACCCAGCTGGAGATTCTACTGGTCACAGGTTGATATAAGACAAATTCAGAGAACATATCCTGTATCATCTATTTGGGTAAATAGTACCAATTTTTGCGTTGAAATCTGTTAATAATCAAACGCAATAAGCTAGCCAAAACGCAAAAATCTCATACGTAACGAAATGACATCAAATTTGATCCAATCTTACTTTTTATATATTTTATTTCAAGTGTCCGTTTTATTTAAAAAAAATATATATATTTATTTTTATAATTTATCTATCTTTTGTTTGGCTTAAAAAATAAAGCAATGGTCAATGTTTTTCTTGATATCCTTGTTGAATGTTTCCACTTTGGCAGTACCAGGACAGCCCGCTTATTTGTAAAGTTAAATTATGGCCCAAGGTAAGACAGATGGCTACTGTACGAGTATAGATTAGTCATCGCAAAACAGCAATATTAATTTGGTAATACACAGCAAATCAAACTAACAAACACCACATGCGTCAGTTCTCAAATTTAATAAAAATGATTCCATCATACATTAGACATGACTTTGCCTCTTAGTTACATACAAATTATGACAGTATTTCAGAAGCTAAAAAACACATGCACATACATTGAGCTCCTGTAAAAAACATAGCTGGGTTCATGAGGAACAAAAAGTATCAAAGATCTAACAGGAAACAAATAATTCTAATCAACAAATATACATTCGCCACAAAATTCTGCCTAAAAACAATAACAATATTTACTATTAACAAAGTCCAACAGAGAAATCGTGAAGGGTGGCAGAATTGAGATCTTCCCCACAAAGGTCCAACAGACACTTGAATAGTGTCCACTATAGGGGCATTTTCAGGGAATTCCCCTCATTTGCAGAGGTAGATTTGCAGAGGTTTAATTGGTCTACGATTTTGAACAGTCTTCTCAACCAATCAAAATGCTGCACTTAAGGGGAATCCCCTTCAGTCCTAACAACAAATTGTCCTGTGAGATTGTACCTTGAGCTTTGAGAAGCCAACAGGTTGCTGCTCGTGCTACCACCTTCACAAACAAGGGAAATTCATCAACAGCTCAAAGGCCAGAGTGTTTTAGGCAGAGTTTTGTGGCTGTTATACATCAATTTGATCATTTACACCAAAGCACACAGGCTCAACACCATCCAACCACACAGTAAATTTCAGAACATTGAAAAGAACAACAAAAAACAAGTTAGGTCGTCTAGAATTACTATCCTAATTTCTATTTTCTCATACTACTTCAGTTAAATATCTACATTTTCAGACATAAATTGGGACACTAAATGTATTTAATCATTCAATTGCTTAGGATTTAAATTAAAAAAAAAAATATTTTAAAACTGTACATACATATACAGAAGCAGTGAGAGCTAATATAATTTAATGCTAAATTCAAATGATAAAAGGAACAAAGATTGCACCATTATGTGGAGTGAACATCTAAAATATTGTAGCTACAATAGAAAACGTGTTGAAGCAAGTAGTTTTAAGTGTAAATGTTTGCATTTTAAAACATTGTGTTAAATTATATATTTGGTCTACTTGTACAAAATACTAATATTAGATTGTGTTTGAGCACTTATTTTGCTTCTATGTCTAATATACAAATTGATCGATTTACAAACAATTTCAATACAATTTTAGAATAGAATATATTTTTTGATTTAACTGAAGAGATTGATACGCATATCTTCTTCAGTCTTCTATTTTATATGGTTTTTTTCTTGTAAAAAATCAGTTGAAGAAAAATGAAAAAAGAAAATGTAAAAGAAAAAAAAAGATGAACAAAAAATGAAAAATATACCTGTAATTTGTGAAGTTTTATTAGTACTTGAAAATAAAGTTTGAAATCAAAAGTTAAAAAAAAAAAAAAAAAAATGGTAAGGACTTTGTACAGGAAGAAAGGTAAAGTTAGGAAACATTGTAACCAACCAAAACATATTTTGATAATTCAAGCATTAAAAAATTGCGAAAAATTGCTTGCAACATACATTTAAACAGGGTATAGAATAAATCAAAAAAAAAATTGTAAGGCTGCTAGCTTAACAATAGCAAAATATGATGATGCGCAGCCATTCAAATTTGATACTAAAAAATTTCTAATGTTGATGGCAAAGAAAAAAAATATAAGGAGGTCGTCGGGAAAACAATTTGAGGTACATGTAGGAGGTTTGAATGCTCCTAGGGAATCTGTCCATTATAATGACTATCAAACTAATCGCATTAAGGCTGTCAAATAAAGGGAAATATAGACAAAGGCAATGGAAAACACAAACACGCAGTGTACGGAGTGTAGGACAACAAATTGACAGTGTTAAAGGCCGTAAGACCCGGCGTCAGAATACCAAAGTAGGAGGTTAGACCAGTGGATAAACTTTATAGAGGAAACAGTAATAGAGAGGATAATCAAACTGCTTAAATTAGACTTGGGAGAAAATATGTACACTTTTTTCACCAAACTTCATTTAAATACATATGTATATATATTTATATATCACTGAACCGTACAGCTTTGTATTAGTTGTATAGACGTTGGTGCTGGATTCCAACAACACCTAATCACACGTGTATGCATTCCCCACACGACCGGAGCACTCTCCACAATATCAAATCACATTCGGCAAATATCAGAAACACAAACCATATCCGTACCAGATATAGGAGTTTATTTGGGGTCTGGTGCTTATTTTCTTTTATTTTACATAAATGTCATCTGCATGACGTTTATAATGGGGTTGCCATGGCAGCTCTGTGAGAGCAGCAAGGAGAGGTGAGTGTGGGGTGATTCGGCCACACCCAGGCTGCATACAGGAGGGAGCGAGAAGGGGGGAACACTAAAACAGCATGGTGGAATATAACCACCCACTATACACTACCCACACAAGCACAAGTCCCGATAGTGTGAAAAGTTGCGTTTTACCGTCAGTGTATTTGCGTGCAACAAACTTCAGCGTTTCGTCTAATATAATGACAGGTATTGAGATCTTGAGAACAGCCATCCACTCAGTTATGTTCAGAGGTGTGATCTGGAAGATTGCCTGTAATAATAAAACAAATAGGTGAAAACAGCTTCATCACCATGAAATACAGGTGAAAACAGATTCACCAACATGATATACCAGAAGCGGTTTCATCACCATGGTGAAACAGCTTCAGCAATATGAAATACAGGTGAAATGAAATTCATCCACATCGAAATCAGATTCACCAACATGAAATACAGTTGAGAAAAGATTCACCAACATAAAGTACAGGTGAAAACAGATTCACCAACATGAAACGGATTAATCACCATGAAATACAGATTCACCAACATGAAACGGATTGATCACCATGAAATACAGATTCACCAACATTAAACAGATTGATCACCATGAGATACAGATTAACCGACATGAAATACAGGTGAAAATCACTTTACCAACATGAAATACAGGTGGAATGAAATTCATCAACATGATATACAACTGGTTCATTCAAATTCGTTTGGTTAGATTTTTAAACCCTGTCTAAGCTTGTTTGATTGGGGTTTTATGCTGCACTCATGACAAATCTAGACATGACTGGCAACAAACAAAGACAAGACATGCACAATACAAGGACATCACAAACAGATTGGTTTCATATCGACCCTTATCTCGAGGAGCACCCGGGGAGCACCCTCAACCATTGACAGTTTGTTTGATTAGTGTTTGTCGTCTCAAGGGCATTTCACTTATATGACGAGGGATTGTTCACCTCCCACTGTGCCTAACCGTATTACAGTGGAAAACCGGGAAGAAACCTGGGAAAAACCACCCTGTCGAATGCTGGAGACAACATATGGCTCGCTCCTATACCTGATAGATGACCGGCGGACTGGAACCCGTGAATGGTATATCGAAGCAGGTTCAGTTTAGGAAGCGCACTCGCTACCACTAAGCCACTGCTGCAGGCCCCATTGACATAGAATTTCAAACAAACATGGCTAGTGCAAATAATGCCCAAATATCTGTTTTCGGCTGTACTACATTTTTTTGTATTTCAAAGAAACTATAGTCTAAATTTAAAATACACATATGATATATATTTAAAAGTATTATTTAAGATTATTTCATTGAGTGTACTTAAGAGGTGTCAGTTTTCATGGTGAAGGATACCCAGTCAGCAAGCCAGTTTACAAAGAGCGGGGTATACTTACTGCCATGACGTCCACATAGAGAATGATGAAATGGAAGGTCATAGAGAGAGCGATAGATCCCAGTAACCACCAGTTACTCCATGGCGGCATCACCATCAATGACTGGTTCTCACTCAAACTGAAATACAGACAAATCTTGATGCTGAAATTGTGGTTTTAGGGCTGCTTCACTGCTATGGATTTCGCAGCCCGAAATCTTACAGTGCTAGTAAAGTTATATAGTCAAGTCATGGAGGTAGTGATTGAGTCCAGTAACTACTGTTCACCACTGGTTCCTAACCAAACTAAAATACAGACAAATCTTACAGTGCTACTAGAGTTATATAGTCAAGTCATGGAGGTAGTGATTGAGTCCAGTAACTACTGTTCACCACTGGTTCCTAACCAAACTAAA
>JARFOD010111552.1:0-15389 GCA_031763545.1 Mopalia muscosa
GTCAACGTGTTATCTTTAACGTCACGTGATGTTTTGCCTAGAATAAATGATAATAAAGCCAGTAGTGCATCTTAATGATTTTGCATCACTTGCAACAAAAAGAAACATCATATGGCAAAAAAAACAAAACATGCCACACAGATAAAGCGAGAGCTTTGAGAGCACCAGGGTAAGAGTTGTGCGGAAATTATATAACAGATAACATACCAAGGATAGAAATGTACACATGGTACCCATTCAAGATATAAATGCTGTTTCATCAAATTCGAATTGAACCGATTTTTGTTGCCATTTTTTTTATTCACATGTTGTTTGAGGTATGAAAAATAATAACCTGGAAATAACACTCCCATATGGAATTTTAGCACTTTGAAGATCAAAGGAGACACCGCGCACAGGTAAGGTGCTTAGGTGAGAATTAGACCGAGTACGCTTTATTAACGGGAGTATTTTAACACACCAATCGCTAAGTAAAGAGTCCTGAAAAGAAGCTAGATTGTTAACGCCCTTCAAACTTCTAAAACCCACTATACCTGTAGAACTCAGTCTAGTCTATTTTGGCGTTAAGTGTGTCGTGGGTGAATTTAGTGCAGGGACTAATAAGCGGTGTAAACACTCAGCATTGAGCGGATAACGTCCAAAAAAGTTTTTTTTTTTATCTATTTCTTTTTTTTTTTATCTATTTCGCCGTGGGAAAAATCTTCCCACGGCGGAAATATAAGATCTAGAGATCCACCTATCAGATCCATATATCTACAGATACATACACGCCCAAATGTACAATAGAATTTCTTATTGAAATAAAATGAAGGTGTTATAGATAGGCCCTATAAAAGTTTTGCCCCCAACCCCACCTTTTGCCATCCCGAAACCCGCAATTAAGACATGATATGCAATGCCCAACACATGGTTATAAAACATGTGTTTGACACTTATATCGTCAATACTGTCTGGAGTATCGCGTATTAATATCACAGTATGCACTATTTATACTTTATATCCCAAAATAACGAAAATACCGCTATTTATTCTCATTGTTATGAAGGGAATTTCAGTATAGTTGTTTTTTTTGTGAAAGTTTACCCTTTGTAACTGAAAAAGTTATATTACATTCATTCAAATTTGTAAGGCACGTGGTGAGACATTGGCTTGGACACGACCGCCTATCGCTTGGTATCTTTATAGTTGTCATTCAAATACCATAGGCAATGGTATGTTTCTTAAGTCAATGTACTTTGAGCGCCTGTTGTAAACTTTACTGTATACGTCATATCATATTAACAGTCATCGTCTCAATTTAGTGCAAAAATTGGCACGAAAAATAGCGCATTATCGGAGTTTAGCGGTCACATTCCCCAATGTCTTTCGACAAAAAAGTCTTATTATAAGAAAACATCGTGTTACTCTAAATTGTAAGAATAACAAATATCGTACAATATATTTATGTCACACATTTTGTAAAACCTTTCCAGCTGAGAACAGAAAGCGTCGCAAATTCATAACCTCCGTTTACGATTTGTTTGAGTCGAACGAGCGAAGATCGGAATTTTTTTAAGAGTATGCTATTGGACTTTATCTTAGCTAAGGTGCATTATTACGTTACGATTTGTAGTTGCAACTTAACGGGATTCAACTTATTTGCGGAACTTTGATTGGTCGATAAAAAGTACGAAACAGTGGACCAATTAAATTGTATAAAATAAGGTGAACCCTTGAAATTCTTACTTTAACTCACATATTGAGATTGCGCAATAATACTAACCGCCAGTTGCCTCACATATACATTTATGTCAGGGTACAATAGAAATTCAAAGCAAAGTCCGCTACGTAAATGAGACTTGAACAACAAAAATTCCATTTGACAATTGTCAGTGACCTAAGTGAATGGCATATCCTATATTAAGTCCTTTTGACCGTGACACTGGGATTCATATCATTTATGGGATTTCCGATGACGTACAAATGTATTGTATAATATCCGCCCACTTCTCTAACTAAACTCTGCACAAATATGTGGAACGTTTATGTCAAACGCCGTCCATAATAAATTTACAAACATTTTTATGCTTCCCAATGTATAAGGCCGGATAGCTGTGTCCTAGGTGGTCGGCATTTATTACTGGTGATTCGATGACTTGCCCTGAAAGTCGTGGGTTCAATCCCGGAAAAGTTTCAACCTACATAATGTTCCGAACTAGAAAGAAAGCTTGATAAAAAAAAATAACGAAAAATACTATATGACTATTGGCTTGTGCCTGCCGATGTGAGGTATAGGTGTTTATCCTGTGTACCTTCCAAGGTGTTAAGTTTCTTATGGCCCACTAGCCTTTCGCCGATCCAAGTTTTGAATTTTAAAATTTGGTTATTTTACAAAAAAGCGGTGTTAAAATATAAACTACTGTAGCATGAGTTCAAGGAACTGGATGTACCATTAGTAGTGAACGTGAAAACCTCAGGTTCAGCATCCATCTTGTCGAGGACAGTATATTTCAAGCACTGGAAAAACTAGAAAATAGTACAAACGACTTCATAATTTTTTGTAAAAATGAATATATTTGTGTGGTAGTTATTAGTAACAGAGTAACACTTTAACCGTCCAGTGTAGCAACAAGATTTATCGATTCGTTGATGGGTTGATTCGTTGATGGGTTGATTCGTTGATGGTTGATTCGTTGATGGGTTCGTTCGTTGATGGGTTGGTTCGTTGATTGGTTGATCCTTTGGTGGGTTGATTCGTTGATGGGTTGATTCGTTGATGGGTTGATTCGTTGGTTAGTTGAATCGATGGTAGGTTGATTTGTTGGTAGGTCGATTCGTTGGTATCAGTTGGTTCGCGTTCATTCGTTTTCTCGCTCGTTGGTAGGAAATAATTGATTGATTGATTGACTGATTGACTGATATACTCAAAGAGTGACCATTCAATTGACGCAAGTGGTAAAGTGAAAACAAAAAGACGATTGCGCGTTTTGATCATACAGGTCTTTATAGTCAGAAAAGAGAAGAAGATGACAATGAAGAAGGACTACAATTTGCTTTAGATTTCTCTACAAATGTAGTCTCTGATGCCGGAGGATCTTTATTTATTTATTGTAGAGAAATGAATGTTTTTTTTAAACCATCGAGATTCGAACTAGTGTCTCTGGGCAGCTGCCCAGGGGCCTCTTTCACAAATTGTCGTACGACAAATAAATACTATACGATAAAATTACGTCATGTTAAACAAAAGCGTAAAAATATCTGACTATATTTTATTGTCGTACGACATTTTGTGTGAGTAGCCCCAGGGCTCTAATCCAGTTAGGTACAAAGGCTCATCGCAGAACCATCCCCAAAAATTTTCATACGTGGGTAGGTGTTACATCTATACTTAAGCAGCAATTACGGTCATGGTGACCTAGAGTCAAACAATAAGCTCCCACATTTAACAGAATACGCCAATGATCCAAAAAATGTGGGGGTGGAAAATAAAACCAACAAGCTATACATGACATATCATTAATGCAACTACTTAAATCAAATGAATTCAACGGGAGTGACGTCAAACAGGTGACGTGATGGCAGGTAATATTTGATTTTGGATTGACCTTGACCCCACTTAGAGCATCAAGCGACTCCAACATAGTTTGTTCCTTTATTTGCCTTTGTTAATCTTGCTTTTTGTCTGTCCTTTTGTTTTTTGTATTGGACGACTTTGCCGAGGTGTGGGTTACAGTATGTGGTTAGTATAAAAGTAAGAATAAAAAATCTGCAAATATTAAAGTCGTAACTCAAAACAGTTTGATTGACTGGGGTTAAATGTCGTATTCATTGGTATTTCACATATGTGGACATATATTTCTCTATCCGGGCTATGTCGAGAACACAGTGGAAAACCAGAAGGAAACATCGTACAAACAAAAACACCCGGTGATTATCAAACCACCTTGAATAAATCAACCATATACCTGATGTTGACGATGAGCAATCTGCACTATATCGGGAACTCAGTGGAAAACCAGAAAGAAACATCGTAAAAACAAAAAGACCCGGTGATTGTCCAAATCACCTTGTGTAAATCCCCAATATACCTGATGTTGACAATGTGATTCGAACCTTTGAAGGCAGAATCTAAGGAGGATCAGTACAATGATACGTTAACCCATGAACCATGGACTCGTTAACGAAGCGATCTTAGCTTACGTTGGACCATAGCTGTTATGGTAACATTATGTCTTCAGCAATTGTTGCCATGGTAATTACGTTTAACCAGAACTCTATCAATATGACGAATGGCACCAGCCATTACCCAGTCTCAATAGCATTGTGACCTTCAGATGACTTCCAAAGTGCCATGTGTTTCAATGCACAAGAAATTTATTTTATTTCGTTGCGCGTGCAGTTTGAATATCAGAGTCTCCAGACACCTTTGTTCGCTAGCTTTAGCAATAACCTCTATATGCATGTGCATCATTGAGATTTAGCATGATTTGCTCACGATTCCACATCCTATTTAGGGTCATGCTTCTAAATTTCTCTATATGTCGCTAGAGGCCACTTTTTCAACAATCCGCGCTGGCCTAGTCACAACGCCGTTGAGACTGGGTTAAAACTTCTTTCATACTTCTGCTTGCTAGATTTCTGGTTCAACTTAAAGTTCTCTTTGTGAAACCGGAACCAGGGCTACAGGTCTCTTAAGAAGCCATGACTGATAGAAACATACTGCTTTGAATCAGTGGACTGTTTGTGTTACTTACAGAGTATTTGTGAATATAAGTAGTCCAATCAAATTCGTGTATAACACTACATCTTTTTTACGGTAAATTCTCGAATAACAAACTTTTATATTTCCAGCCACAAAAAATACAAGTAAATTAATTTGCTTAACAGTCATTGGCCGGTTGTTAAAGCGATGTAAACTTTTGACTTTTGTTGTGCGACTTAACGTCACAATTGAATTTATTCGTTATGCAAGCTGCAACTATATAATTGTTCGGTTCAAACTCAGCCTGATGTATAAAGGGGCGATGTTATTCGTAACTTACTTCCTTTACATTATATGTTAAGGAAATTCAATTCAACTAAAGAGATGTTTATATAGCCTAGGTTAAATTGACTTTTCGACAATCTGTGATAAAAATATAACAATGCTAAAAAAAAATATATATATATATAAAATATATAAACTTTATAAAAACATCAACACCTTGTTGAATACGAAAATGTGCATAGATTATTGTATGGCTGTATTTTTTTTTTACATGCTTTTTGTTAATTTTACACCGAAAAACAAAGCAAGTTAAAAGTTTTATAAAGCGATAGTGGAGGAGTTGTTGAGCAATGCAGATGATAGCAAGCGTAAGAACGTTATAACACATACTTCGATTGGTTGATTGAATGATTGGTGTTTTACTCAGTGCTTAAGTGTATTTCACTGATGTGACAGGGGTGTATTCCAACAATAATTGACACTAGCACAACTAAAATGTGAAGCGTCTCCATAACTTGAAGATATGAAGATGATCTATTTGTGATGATTTTCTATTTCGGCGTGTGGTTGTCCTCTCATGTCTCTGTATTCTACCGGTGACGCCGAGGGTGGTTTCCGAGACCATTGAGGCGATTTTCAGAACACCCTTTGCATTTAGTCTCTTATGCAGAATAAAGTAAATCGGTACCATATATACATTCATATATTTTGGGACAGTTTGAATTCTCGGAATTACGTATTTGTTAATGTGGCTAAAATCCAAATATTAGCCAGGCAAATTACAGCTGTATAAATACACCGGGACAAAGCTCTGATGTCATTCAGCTGAAGATCAATGCAATTCCGTACCAATGGCTAATTGTAGAGCGCTGTTCCTGGTGGTGCAGATTTATCCCGTAGTTATCAGTCTCCATTGAAAAGCTAGATGGATCTTGCATGTTGATAACAACTGATAGTTCAGAATAAAAGCATTTATCGACTAGACACGTCTGATCCGGTATTTTGTATCTTATGTTAAATTTATATATACCTGAAGAGATATGTCTTATAATCAGTATCACATCTTACTCATGAAAATACACAACACGCCCACTGTTTAACATTTGTCATTTACTTTTTTTGTAGAATTAATTACCAAAGCAATATTGATTTAGTCGCTAATTAGCCCTACAAATAATTTAATTATGCGCAATAGACATAATCATTTATTTTGACAGCAGATTAGCGGGGAATGACGTGTGTATAATATTGACGTCTAAACAACGTTCCTTTCTTTGTTTCTCGATTATTCCTAGCGTAAATTCTAATGAGTTTGGTCTACTAGACACACAAGTAGATAAATCTGGCGCTTGTGTTACCCCACTACTTTTTCGTGGTTTGATTGATTGTTTATTCACTGAAATTATTTATACATAATAACAAGCAAAACAACATTTCAAAGAAAAAATAAAGTTCAAAGGGAATAAAACACACAGTGGGTTTGTTTTATCCCAGATTTTACAAAAGTATTATTAAATAATGATGAAAACTAACTTTAAACTACATAAAAGACATATAGGTTTGTGAATAGAGTTATACAGTGGACAACATAATAATGATATTCCATATTTGCATAAAACGTCAGCATAACGTGATTAAATTTTAGGGGGACGAATAAAAAAGATAATATAAATATGAAGTCAACACGAGATAAACCAAAATTTCATTGTACAATGGGATAAGCGTTTTGTAACTTAATACTGTTTGTTTGATTTGGGTTTTACGTGATACTCAAGGGTATTTCACTTACATGTATATGGCGACGAATAGTCCACTTCAAACTATTCTTTGCCTAGTTGCGGTGGAAAACCGAGAGGTAACCTCGTCGAAACCACCGTCCCGATGGCTAGGGCCGCATTGTGTGACTCGCTCATATAGCTGATGGTCGACAGAAGGACTCGATTTCGTGAACAGTACATCAAAGGAGCACTCGCTGACCTGTGCTACGACCGCGGGCTCTGTATAAAACTTTAAATCAGTAGTATACTACAGGGTTATCATTAAATAGTGGACATACAGTAATCTCAACTCTAATTAACGCTTGCGATAAAACAGATGGTAACATTGTGTGTAAAAAGTTCCAAATTCTAGGTCAGCAGTGGAACCAGTTGAAAATTGTTTGTTTGTTTGATAGGAGTTTCAGGCCATAATTTGGGTTATTTTTTCATATGAGTCAACAAAACATAGAAGAATCTTGACACGCACCAGACGCAATACAAATAGGCCTTCATCACAAAACAGGCCGACCCCGTGTTTGTTTATAAATAATTTTATTCCTAATGATTTTCAAATGTAGATAATTAACAATAGAATTGCAAAGAAAGCTGAACATTTCAATATGTTTAGATTGGCCATGCAACTGTATGCATAAAACCTTAGCCTACAGTGTTATTACCTGCTTGGAGGTTGTGATGAACATCATATGATCAACAAGTTCATTATTTTCGTCTTTATTTATTCAATAAAGTATAGTGTCCACAGTTATTATAGCGTCATATTTTTGTATAAGATTCTGAATATTCTGTAAACGTTTAAGTCTGATATTGACAAAAATTAACACAATCAAAGAATTAATTCGTAACAGATTCGCAATTATGCCTGCAACGACAAGCTGGATTATCAGCAACAATTTTTTTTTTTTTACAAATTTGGTGTAGTGTTGCCCGGAAGCATCGAGAGCACCAAAGCGAATTGAAACTACCTCCTACCAAGCACACATCCGTTTACGTAATTATCAGATTCGATGCTGCATGGCTTTCACTTTGCCATTGTTTGAACGTCACTTAGATTAAACATTCAGTTATATGTCCATGGAATTGATATAACCCCTTGCTGGATGCCAACTGGCTACAAGTAATCCCTTACAGAAACAAACAACAAGCCAAAAGGAAAGTTCGTCTCGCGTAGAGCATGTCAGACCATCGCGCATTAATTTTTGAGTCCACGTGTGCCACAAATCAGCAAATAAAAGAAGTGCAAAACAGATGGCCCGGATGTATCTTCAAGTCAATGTCTCATCGAACGGCGTAGTAAGACAAAATATACTAATATCTAGAAAAAAATACTCAAGGTATACAATCAGAGTCTTTTTGACATGTATATTCTTCCGTAATGAACAGAATTACATGTACTGAAAATAAAGAAAAATTGACCAGCTTCAATAGTTGGCATATGTCTGAAAATGGATGGTCAGATACGAGCGTACAGGCAACATTGGGTCAATTGCTGGTCATTTTTGGAAATGTCGCATAGGTTTGTGCAAGAGTTCCCAGAAGTCCCACTGCGACTGCGCATTAAGGTCCTTTGTCTCTGGGTCTTAGATTAACTCATTACAAATAACCGCACTACAAAAAAGCTAACTACTTTCACTCAACAGGTCTGCTAATGAATATTTAGCTAATAAAAATCATGCTGAAGTAATCCCCAATCGGTAATGCATTTTGTGTGTCAAACAAATAGCAGTTAGAACAGAAAAAATGAGAACAGTTTAAAATAGTCATTTGTTGAATTTAAAGCGGATGTATAGACGTATAGACGATGTATAGACCTTTGCAAAAGTGCGGTCACCGTGTCCAGTATGTTAAGCTATCGACAGGAGGCCATTCAGGCTAATACGTTATGTGCATCAGGTTTATGCAGTACTGATATGATACGTCAATATATTATAACTAATATTCTATTCATACAAATGCATTTTATAAGAAGAAGGTAGTCTAATGGCGAAGTAGCTGGTTAATGATGATTGTTTATTACATTTTTATATAAAATAATATTTTAAGTTAGATTATATCGTTTCTACCTATCACACTAGATATATCAATTGCCGCACAACAATAATAGGCCATTGCTTACTGGTTATCATGTCGGCTTACTAATTTTACTTCGATGTACCGCTCACAGGCAGGACTCCATCCGTCGACAATCAGTAATGTGAATCAGTCACACGATGTGGCTCCGGCAATCGTTGGGTGGTTGTACGATGTTTTCTTCCGGTTTTCCAAGTTATTTAACCAAGGAACAATAAGTGTAAAATGGATTATGTGTGCCATATAAGTGAAATACCATTGAGTACATCGTTAAACCCGAATCAAACAGACAAATAAATACGATACCGGTAGTGAATCACTGCTACAATACTCCAGCAGTAGGCTTATATATTTCCGTCAACAAAATAATTGGTCAAATTGAAACACGTGGCATTGTAATAAAAAGTTAACATGATACCAAATCTATTATTTTTGTTAATTTTTTTTGTTAAAAATGGGATATAGTATATATCAGGATAAACCTATACTTATATTAATAGACAATGATGACCAGTGTGTTTGAATATTAGAAGTATTCTGTTTTTTGTCATTTCTCCTTCATAAAAATTAAAAATTCAAGTCGTGTGGAATAAAAGTAGTTCGACGCTAGACACCATTCAAGGGAACAAATCAACGTACGTAGTTCATTTTTATAAACTTATACCACGATTGAAATAATAGATTTTGTGATAACTGATTTTAAAAAAGGGGAGAACTCAAAGATTCCATAATATGGAGCCATTTAAATCCCGTCCAAACACATACCGTTATTATTCCAGGTTAATTTATACAGAGTTTGTTGAATATAGTATTATATGACACACCAACAAAAAAGAAAACAAACAAATATTTAAAAAAAACAAAACAAAACAAAACAGCACACAAACAAACAGAGGGGTTTTTCTTGTACTATATGATTGAAATTAACAGTTACATTTGGTTACAAATTCCTTATTAGTTGATTGCAACAAAGACTTACAAAAGTACCCACGGTTAGAAACGGTTTGAATACTATCCATACACATCGCTTCGTTGTCCAAGTTTAGGATTCGGAGAGTTCATAGACTAGAAACATGGCGGTAAAGAACAATTCCGCCATCAAGTTTCCCTCATGTTTGTTTATTTTATACCGATGGCGTTAGTGACGCAAAAGGGCCTGAAAACATCATGGGAATTTAAGCTTTGTTGATCCAGATTTGCCAAGTAACTTATCGCATTAAGAAAAAACAGTTTTGTCCCAAATTTTCTCAATATTTCGCGTGTTGTCAGGGATGCAACAGAGGGTGGTCCTCCTAGAATATCTGACACAAAAATAAACAAAGTGGGAATATATAGGGTCGCATGACTCTGCTTAGACCACCCAAGACATACAACGAGCAGAAGTCGTTGAAGTCTTGGGCCTTCCATCCTTAATGTATATGATGAGGTGATTGTCGTTTAACGTCAAAATCAAGGGCATTTAAGGTTTTGGGACAATGTATACCAACCTTATATCTATACCTACCAATTAATAAAATGTGAAGTGTGTTGCCTGTTGGAAAATTAGTTTTCCTCCTTTGTAAAGTTAAGATAAAATAGCAAAATTAAAACAAACTCTCCGTAGTCCGAGAGCTGCAAATATGGGAATAACAAAACTCAGAAGGACCAATTCTGGTTTAGACGGAGACCTATTTGTATCGGTTAGCTCATAACTGTCATATTCTATTGTTAGATCCTAGCTTGATTTAAATGTTTCTTTGCTTATTTTTCACTATATATGTAAGACAGAGAGAGAAGCGAACAATCCGCCGTCAATTATGTTTGTTTGTTTGTTTGATTGGGGGGTTTAACGTCGTAGTCAAGGGTATTTCACTTATTCACTTCCACTTCACACTGCACGTAGCCTTTATACGGAGAAAAACCGCCAAGAAACCTCGTAAAAACCACCCCAGCAATTGCCAGAGGCACTAATTGTGACTGACTCATATACCTGATGGTCGACAGGTGGACTCGGTCTGGTGAACGGTGCATCGAAGCAGGTTCAGTTTGGTTAGCGCACAAGCTACTACTAAGCCGCAGGCCGGTCGTCAAATATATGTAGTACGCTTCATGGACAGGCACCAATCAAATAAACAAACTATATACAGGATAGATAATGTCAAGTTTAAGGCTACCATAACAGGCCGAGAATAAGATCTGTTCAAACACTTCTCTTTCAGAGCTTATCTAGGACAAGATATGATGTTCGAATTTATTAAGCCACCGTGTTTAAATTTTGGAAACATATGTCTGCAGTATACCAAAAATGGCGGAGTGGACTTTTACAACAATCATTTTTGGCCTATAACCATAAAGCGGCCCACGGCCGTGGCTTACTCGTTAGGGTGTGCGTTTACTAAATCTACTTCGATGTATCACTCACAGGATCGAGCCCGTCTTTCGACCCTCAGGCATATGAGTGAGTCACGTGATGTGGCTAGGACAATACTAGGACAATACGAGGTTTTCTTCTGGTTGTCCATCCTACTTAACCAAGAAGCAGTGTGGAGTGGACAATACGTCGTCATATCAGTGAAATACATTTGAGTACGCCTTTAAACCCAGATCGAACAAGAAAACAAACCAGCAATCAATGAACCGCAATTTAATTCGTGATATAGCCGTACACAAGGGAAATACCGATGATAAAATGATAAAAAAAAACAACTCAAACGAACACACCTTTTTGTGCTATTTAGTAGTGAAATTAACAGTATTTTCGTTATTTTTGGATAATAATTTCTTAGTTTTAACAGATTATGGTTCAGACAATTTTGTAGGTTGTCATCCCTCCGGGAATCGAGCCCACGCCCCTCATAACTGGGCACCGAATCCCTAGAAGTAAATACCGGTCATGCACCTTTGAATAGTCTAAACCATCACTGCTGGCGATTCGGTGCCCAACTGTAAATAATGTCGTGGGTTCGATAACCGGACATGTTCTGAATGATAGAATCTGTTCAAAATAAAACAAAATTTTCCCTAATTAATTAAAATGTTGTTTAATTAACTTATTTTTTTGTTGTACACGGGTTATTTTCCGCTTATGTTCAAGTGCATCCAAACCTGAATGGGTCTGTTGTTTGTCCTTTGCCTGCTATGTCTAACTAGACTCCTATTCTGTCACTTTGACCCAATCAAAGTTTTATATTACCGAATTGGGATTTTAATTATCTCATGGTTGCGTGCCAAGCACGCATTAAACTGCCAGAGCAAATAACAACTTCAAAGCAGTAACAAGCTCACAATTATTGTCGCGCAATTGAGAAATCCTGCCGGGTATGGGTGTTTAATAAACTAAAATATATTATTTTCCTTTTTACAAAAAATTCAATTGAGTGTAAAAATTCGACCAAATTCGTGATCGGAATAAAACATTAGCGAATATTTGATAATTTATGTGATCTTTATTCAATTAGATATCAAATTAAATCCCCCATTTAATTAATTTATCAGGAAAGGGTGTAAGGTATAATATGTCTCTACATTTAAAGACATCTATATCACGATTTCAATTAAGTATGCGACCTTTGTATAGCTCTATAACCGGGCATTAAATGAAATGGTGTATAAATTAAAATATATGCCCTGCCGAGCTGTGATAAAACTGACCTTTGAATTGCCGTTAACAAGTAAACTTGCGTGCGGACAAATATTTTTTTCTTGATTTAATTTTTTTTTATCAAATGGTATCCAGGATCAACTCAAAATGAAACAAGGCCACCCTTAGGATTGAACTCTATTGATCTGCAGTCAAGTCTATTTCACTTAAATAAAGTCGGTGCCAACGATGTACGGATTCGGGTAACGTGTTGACGGACTACGATAACCAAGGAATGCTGGGTATCATTTTTTTTTGTTTTTTTTTTATTAGGGTTGAATATCGTACTTTTTACACTGACATACTGGCGTACCAGCCAATGGGTGAAGGAAACCACCACCGACGCCATGTACGGTATGATTTGGAGAAGACAGTATTAAATCAAACAAATCCGAGAAGCCCGGCCGTACTCAACGAGGAGAGAAACAAGAAAAGAACAACTGAATCAGCTTAGATGCTATGAGTTCTGAATCTCTGATAGTCTAACCCTCTGGCTACGAGCAATTCCTTTGAAGAGTGACAATGCTGCCTTAACCTAATACTGGGGGAAAATTAACTCTCCAACATTATGAAAACGCTTCACATCTTGGCTGGGCCAGTGTTAATTATTGTTGGAACACATCGCCGTCATATAAGTGAAATTCCCTTAAGCCAGGCGTAAAGCACGGACCAATCACTCTAATATTAGTCTATGACACCTTGTAGCCCGGTGGGTTGAGAGGGAGCTCCCTGCTACTCAGGTATATTCAAAGCTAAGGTCCAACATGAAGATGATCTGTTTGCCAGGTGTTTTGTTTTATAACGTCCTGTGATTGTCATGTATTTGGCCGAATACGCCAATAAATCATTAACAAACCAAAATTATAACAACAACTGTATTTGACATGTCTGGTGTTTGTTCGTTGGCAATACATGGTGTTGAGGGAGTTTCCTTCCAACCATTGGGCTTGCACACCGTCGTGTGAGTGAAATAACCTAAAGTATGGCGTTAAACCTAATTGAAACAAATGAACAAACATATAATGTAGCCTTATCTAGAGATACATTTTTTGAGTGAACATAACTATTCAATTTAACTGTTCAAGTTTTTGCAGGTTGCAGCTATCATACTTTAAATCAATACCGTCCAATAACGTTTGCTACCCTGTACTTTATTAGAATTTTATATGGCAAATGTCACCCTATATCGCTCAGTTACAAAACTGCGAAAATAGGGTTAAAGTATCGCCAAACCAAAGATTTGCCTCTCATTCTCTGTGACTTGGCCTAATAGTACAAGTCTATGTTACTGGCATTTTTTTTACACGGTGAACGGGTGTTTACTTCATAAAAAGGCATACAATTATACAGAATATCATATCACGTAGCTTTATCCGATGCGGATATTAAACCAGTATTGGTCGGGTTAATCTACAAAAATTCAAAATTCGCGTCCAATTCTGATGCAGAGCAGTTACACAGTTTGGGCCGTTTAAACGCTAAAGCTACAATCAATTAATTGCACATAAGACAATAGGCAACACTCAGTAATTTCCAAAATTGGGATCCGAAGTCTTTCAATATAATTAATGATCACAATTTCTGCTTATAACACACTGGTTGCCTTTGTTCTAATTAAGGGCATGTTTTTTTTTATATTGCTAACAAATTTAATTATTTCTCAATAAATTTTTTCCCCATTTTATTTTTACTTTCAGCTGACGACGAAAACAATGAACTCGATAACACGCCCGACTTTCACGAGTGCAGAACCCGGATCCACACATACATGTATAGTTGTATGATGTAGATATATTTATATTAGCCGTTGTTCGTACGATATACGAAACTCCACAACAATGACCTTTTCATTTTGCTATTTTAGTACTTCACACTACTTTGCTTCTGTTTGCTTTATAAACAAAAATTAAACTCATGTTCGACGTTAAAAACCATTCAAACAAACAAACAAACAAAATACAAGTTTTTTTTTTTTAGCTAATCAGCTTTTAGAGCCAAATAGACAAATAATTAAAGAAAGTGTGAAGCAAAATATTACCTTCTTATCTAATAATAATATTGTAATCGGAGTGAACATGGTCTGAACAAGAATAACTAGGTTATAATTGTCGGTGATAGACATGCTTTGATTAAATAAACAAGAAATGCCTTATCTGATTAAAAACATAATATATTTCCTTATGATAGGAAAGAGATTTAAGGGACAAGCGATGCTTAAAAAAACCCACTGTTTATTACTTAATTAAACATTGCGTGTTTGTGTGACAGATTTGTTATTTAATCATACGCTACGATCAGAAATGTCCGCCCCCATTAAATAAAAATCCGACTCAAGATAACTTAATTAATGTTTTCAGAAATGCATAACACTGTTATAAAAGAGTTGATTTTTAATTAGATTAACACTTGTCCAGGTCTTGGTATACCTGTGCAATCTCATACTCTCTCGCCAAGAGTATTATTCTAAGGAACTATACATTACAGCCCTTGATGGATGGGGGCATAAAAATAGAATTACAGCTACGCCCCCTGGTCGATAAAGTGACCAAGTTTCGACCGAAGAAGCTGATGACAAATGTTACACTCAGGTTTTGTTAATTTTTTAAAACTTTGTAAAGCTCTATTAGCGTTTGTAAAGGAACTTGGTGTAGTACATATGCAATAATTTCATAGAGTTGGTTAAATACCTATCACATACCCTTTTAGACAGAACCTAAGCTTTTGCTGGAGACCTTGGTTGATTTTCAGAACGCCCGTTGTTTTAAGTCTCTTTTGCAGAAGAATATAAATCTGTTTCATTTACACTCTTCAAAAAAGGAAAAGCAAAAGAGACTTTTCAGAGTTGACGTATATGTTATTCAAATGACTATAAATCCCAATGATATCAATGTACATATATGAAATTCGGCTCAATGACACATTGGTGTATGGAAGACCCGTCTCGAAATTTACAGTCCCA